>OY992876.1:205305514-205565514 GCA_963921405.1 Cepaea hortensis
TATTTAACACAGTATAAGTCATTACCCTATTTGAACAACAGTCACCTTCAAATTAATATGCTATTTGTGGCTGATCCAGTAAAAGAATATTTAATTTGAGCCAGGAATGGACTATAGTATAACTTCTCTTCTGAAGTTGAACGGGGTAGGGGTAATGGTATGATGGAATTAAAACAGTAATTTTTTTCCACATCAAAGGTCTTATTTGTCAAATCAGTGCTTTTCTCTTCAGTTTTACTTATTTTCTTTTCTGAGGCCTTTTAGCCCCACTATATGCCTTTCGGTCCAATGTGGTCCACCAAGGCCCGACAGCCAATGTTAGAAGTCAATGGTTCGGAATTCGTATTTGGCAGTTCGAATAACCGCCTCTCCTTTTGGTCCTGGCCAGACCCATTGCAGATAAATCTACACAAAAGGCCGGCTGAGCAAGATGGGTTTTACAGCAATGTGGTACTCTCACCCTCGCAAATGTACACCCGGATCTCGATCTCATGGTCTAATCAGGATATTTGGCCTTGACATCTGCAGACATTGATTCAGGAAGATACTCTGATGATATTGGATTATGAAAAACTTGACTGAACCTTCTGATATCTCTCGCTTGATTGTTGTACTAAAAGCGTACATGCTTTGTTCGCAAATTCTATAAATGAATGTGGTTGACTGACCCAAAAAAAACAACAACAACAAAATGTGGTCGTGTCAATCGAACTCGTCCAACACTACAGCCTTCGTTTTAATATTACATCATGCTCCTAAATTCAACACAAATCTAGTATTCATGGTTTACTGTATAGCAGTTGGGGGAGAGGTCCTTAAAGAATCAGCCTTAAGGATCCATCCACTGTCTCTAAAAGATATTGGTGATGACATCCAGAAAGGGGCAGCTGGCGGGAAGGGATTAACGATGACAATAAAATTGGTGGTAAGGAACATAAATGTACAGAAGCATGTTCCCAGCGTAGCAGCAATGATTATCCAAGCTTTTAAAGAGCCTATATGTGACCGCAAGAAGGCCAAACGTGTGAAACACAGTGGGAACATCTCCATTAATGACTTTATCAAGATGGTCAGATGGATGTACGCTCGCAGTATGGCAAAAACTCTCGTTGGAACTTTAAAAAAAAAATCTTGGGCACAGCACAGTCTATTAGTTGCACAACTGACAAGATGACTTCTCATACTGTCATTGAGGAGATCAATGAAAGGGAAGTTGAAATTCCAGAAGAATAAAGCAGTTTTTGATTGATGAAAACATACAATAACAACAAAGAGTGCAAAAATAGTCAAGCCACAAGTGCAAACTCATGGGCAAAAACGGATTGGGAGTAATGAGGGAACTTGGATAATGATCCTCAGTTTGTAGGTAGGGAAATATGCCATAGGCGGGGTGTTTTTCCACACACAAGAATACACAAATCAACATGGGCATCACTAGATTACAAAATTGAAAAACATATCGACCATATCTGTAGTAACAATAAATTTAGATCATCTCTGCACGATGCTTTTTTTTTCTTGTTTCTTTTTTGTGTTCGCTCACTTTGAACTCAAGCGTAGTCCGTACACGTGCTACTTCTTAAAGTGCACTGGACTGATTTTTGCTTGTAGATTACCTTTCCCTATTATTATTATTCGCTAGTATTCCCTATTAGTATTCCCTATACTAGTATTTCCTATTACTAGTATTCGCTCAGAAAGCAATGGCAAACTACTGAGCGTAATCTTGCCTAGTACATCAACAGCAGCTGAAAAATGCTGGTGTTGACTGCAACGTCCTGTAAGGGGTATGCAACATAAATTTTTTTTTTATTACTAGTATATGGATGTGAAACGTGGACAATGAGCAGTCAAGCTGACAAACATTCGATGGCTGTGGAAATGTGGCTTCTGAGGAGAATGCAAAGAATCCATGAACAGACAGACAACCAACGACCAAATCCTACAAGAAACATGTAAAAATCGTAAATTGATTAGGGAAAATAGACGTAGACAGTCAATATTTTGGACATGTTATGAGAATAAATAAGTTAGAGAACTTTGTGACAACTGGCAATTTCGAGGGAAAGAGAATAAAAGGATGACAGAAGAGTAAGTACTTGGATGGCTTGACCACTTTACAGGGTCGAGACAATAACACTGAGCTGATCCACGACTCTGGTTATCTAGTGAAATGGCGAATCATGACCGCCCAAGCTTACCGCCGTTTCACAAGATGCATGGATGAATTGCCAGTGTCCTTCGCCATCAGGCAAGCCCTTTCCGCCTTCATAGGTATTTGTGATTTACGTCCGCAAGTCAAGGGCGAGAAGCGAACACTTTAGTCCAATTGAGCGGTGCAGGGGTTGAACCCGCTACCTTGGCATCAACACGCCGGATGTTTATGAACGAGTTCTCTCTCTCTCTCATCCGTCCGGCCATGCTGACCTCCCTCTACGGGCTGTTAAAGCTTTAGAGGTGCATATGTTAATTCAGATCATAGTCTGCTCATGAGTCAAATAAACTGACACTCGAAAGATGCATAATCGCCTATAAACATGGAAATCAAAATTATGTAGGATATCTCAGGATCCAAGAACTTAAGGAGAACATCGTGGACACAGTCGCTTATGTGTACCAGATCTTGCAACATGTTGTAAACGAGGCGATCACAGAAGACTATTGGCAAAAACGTTTGGAGCGAATCACGAATAGGAGTCCTTGGAATAAGGTAGCCATTACATAATGCATGGATAACCCCATATATACTTACGAAAGTAGAAGAAATGAAAAAAAATAAAAAGAACAAGATTAAAATTAGCAAGCCAGAGAAGATAGAAGGGTGAGAGACATTGTTTAGATCCCTTAGCTAGAGAGGCAGAATACACAACAGCAAATGGAAACCTTGGGACCTTTCAAAACAGCATCACAAGCAGAAGCATATCCTATTTACAGGACATCGCTGTCAACACCTGCACTGCTGTTGTTGATGTCTTGGCAAGTTTACGTTCATTGCTTTCTGAACGACCGGCTCCCATACCAACACGATAAAACCCAGTGCGACATTGTCTGTTGCCAAATCGGTCGCAGCTGTGTTTCTAACTCAGGTAGACGAAGTCACGAACCACGCCCTTTGCCACGGAGACCGGCGCAATGAGAATAATAGGACAATATAATCAACCAAGCGGACATATCAAAAATAGTAATTACAATGTTCGCACCAACATTAAGTGATTGAATGTCAAGGGATGATTAATCGTCTTAAGCAACTTCCAGATCTGCCATGGGTTTATATACAGCTGACATGTTGTCATTGCGTTATAATACAAAATTCCTGCTTTCATATTAACAACGTGTAAGTCATAACTGTGACACACCTCTACTTACGTCATCCATTTTGTTAGGTCTAAAACTACTTTTGTTTTTGTTTTGTTTGGCACAGAATCTGTTTAAAGAACACATTAACGGATGGGCTGAATACTTTAAGGATGCTATGAATAAATATGTCCCAAATGAACCTCCTGAAAATCAGCCGCACAAGTGGAGATGTATGCCATTTGTAAGAAACCAGTCGGAAAAGAAATCAGGACGACTATCAAACTACTAAAAGATGCTGCCGATCCAGACGGTATACCAGCAGGAGCTATTAATTTTTTTAAAAACAAAACAGTGAGGATGGGAACTGGCCACCTATCTTATTATGTCGTGGCCTATAATATTATATATAAACTCAGATGTATTACCCATGTTAAGTGAAAAGTAACCTGCACTAATATTTCATTTGGTAGGTAGAACTCTGACGTTTCTCGTGCCATGTCAGTGAGTGACATAAAGTGCCACCCAAACAACAGCGACAACATAACACGTGCCAGGCCAGAGTCGACTGGGAGGGTGAGTGACCTCAAGGTCAACTTCCCACAATCCTCACGTGACGTCAGTGATATTCTGGAGGCAGCCTTGAATACGATGGACGATATTATTGCTAGTAAGTATTACACTGGCGGGCAAGTTAGCGAAGTAGACAGGGAACTAAGCTGATAATGCCATGTGCACGTTTGGGAGAGGGTTCGATTCATGGGCTCGTCGTCTGCTAATGGCGGGAATGATTGATCATATAATCCTCCATGCATTCAGGTCTACAAATTGTGATTTCCCTGTCACAGCACAGACCCATGGCAGGAAACTGATTCGGGACAAATACCCCCCCCCCCCCGGTCCAAAAAAATAAAATAAAATAAATAAAATGTAATACACTACAGACAGACACGGAGTGGCCAAGATGTCAGCTTGCTCGATGTCCTATTTTGATAGTATGGTGGTCGGTCGTTCAGAAAGCTATGGCAAACTATGATCGTCAGGAATACCTGCTCAATCACAAACAGCCAAGCAGATCTTGGGGTTGATTGTGACGTCCTGTCAAGGACATGCAAGTAACTTTTAGTAAGCGGTACGTATATGACTAAAAACTAACAAAAATATGTCGCTGTGTGTTTTTGTTTTTTTCTTTTCTGTAAACTTAGGCTCCAACAAGGATCTGCCTGCCAAGAAGGATTACTCCCTCACATACCCTCCTCTAGACAACATCGTCATAGTTGGACGCAGACGACAAGGAGGCGGAAGCAAGGTAAAGGACCAGTGTCTGGTAGACCTTTCAGAATTGGCACAGCCTCTGGAGAAGCGTGAAGACCCCGTGTCATTACAACAAGGGACACATCGTGACACTCGTATTACCATGGGGAAATGGCTGCTTCCTGGTGTGGGTGATGTGTTCTCATTGGTAGGTGTGAGGTGTCTAGTGTGTGTGTGTGTGTGTGTGTGCGTGCGTGTGCGTGTGCGTGTGCGTGTGCGTGTGTGTGTGTGTGTGTGTGTGTGTGTGTGTGTGTGTGTGTTAGCCACAGTTAGACAAGGTGTGTCCCTTGTTTGCATCTTGCTTGCAGCTCATATGCACATATGACATCCGTTTCCTACATGTAGTCAGCGGATGCCTCTATTCGTCATCATGTTTGTCTCTGTTGGTAATAGTAATATATTTACAATGTTTATTTCGTTTGCATATAAACACAATGTTTATTCTGTTTGTCATGTATATACAATGTTTATTCTGTTTGTTATAGGTAGACGATATTTCGTTGTTCCTGTTTGTCATAGATAGATAAAGTTTGTTTCAGTTCGTCATAGATAGACAAGTTTGTTTCTGTTTAGATTAGATAGACACGTTTGTGGCAGACAAACACTTAAAGTAATCTGCTCTGAGACAAAGTTAGAGTAACTTGTATCTGAGACAGACAAACTTAACGTAACTTGTACCTGAGACTGATACACTTAAAGTATGTTACATCTGAGACACAAAATTAAAGAAACGTGTCTGAGACAAAGTTAAAGTAACTCGTGTCTGAAGCAGAAACAGTTAAAATAACTTGTATCTGAGACAGATATACTTAATTAAAGTAAGTTATATCTCAGACAGGCAAATTTAAAGTAACGTGTGTCTGTGACACACACACACACACACACACACACACACACACACACACACACGCACACACACACACACACATACAGTATATATATAGACAACATATGTAAAGAAACCAGCCAAATAGAGACCACAAGAACACCATATGACGAGAACACAGAAGAAGATATATTAAGTTGCATGTCCTTCACAGGACGTAGCAGTCAATCCCAACATTTTCGCTGTTCTTTATTCCTGGGCAAATTTTACGTTCAGTAGTTTGCCATTGCTTTCTGAACGACCGGCACCTATACCTTTTTCGAAAAAAACCAGCGCAGCTGTGTTTCGACATCTGCAAATTACACCATTAGAGAACTCCTGTTTGCGGATGACCAAGCACCAATAGCAAAATCAGAAGCTGAATTACAAGACCACATGAATAGTCTAAATGAAATATGTAGGGAACATAACATGAAAATTAGCACAAATAAAACAGAAGTAATTACCATAACTTTTTTTTTTTTTGCATATCCTATTTACAGGATATCGCTGTCAACACCAGCATTTTACCGCTGTTGTTGTCTTGGCAAGTTTTACGTTCAGTAGTTTGCCGTTGCTTTCTGAACGACCGGCTTCCAAACCAACACTGTAAAACCACAGCGCGACACGGTCTGCTGCCAAATCGGTCGCCGCTGTGTTTCGAATCACGTTCGCAAGCCTTTAGGCCATGGAGATCGGCTAATGACTATAACTAAAGAAGAAAAAACAACAAAATTTCACCTAAACGAACATCCCTTGAAACGAGTAAAAAGTTTCAAGTACCTAGGAAGTATAATATCATCAAATGGTAAATCAGAAGACGAGATCGAAAATAGACTCAAGCAAACCAACTCATTGGATAAATGGCACCAATACTAAAGAACAGATATGTATCAATAACTACTGAGAAAGCACTTTACAACACAATCTTCCTACCAACTCTATGTTACCAATGCCAAACCTGAACAATAACAGAAAAAGAGAAAAGAAAAATCACAACAGAAATGAGATTCCTGAGAAGAATACTCAATGTATCAAGAAGAGATAAGATCAGAAATGAAGAAATCAGGACTAAAGTGAAGTTATATCTGCGCTAGATTTTATTAGAAGGCTGCAAGTCAAATAGTTTGGCCATGCAAGTTGGTTACCAACTAACAGTATACCACAACAAGCAATGATGTACAGACCAGAGGGAAGCAGAGGAAGAGGCCGACCACGTCAACGATGGACGCAGGGAATAACAGAGTCCATGGGAATATCGATACATGAATCACATATACGAGCACTCTCCCGGTGTTTATACTTCACCTCGACACCACAAGGTACAAGAGGAACATGATGAGATGAGATGAGATGAGATGAGATGACTGTGTGTGACAAAGGTAAATTAACTTGTGTCTGTGACATTGGTAAAGTAACTTGTGTCCGTGACATTGGTAAAGTAACTTGTGTCCGTGACATTGGTAAAGTAACTTGTGTCTGTGACATTGCTAAAGTAACTTGTGTCCATGACAAAAGTAAAGTAATTTGTGTCTGAAGCAGAAAAGGGTAAAGTAACGTATTTCTGAGACAGACACAATTAAATTTCGCATATTATGAATCTTGGATTTAATATACTAGGAAAGCAACATGGGCGGCAATATGTGAGCAGTGAATCGTGTGAAACACTAGCCATTAAATTAGGATTTTTTCAATTAATGCAATATTGAATTCTAGTGGCAGATCAGTTCATAAACATTGCCTCTTATCGTATTGGGTGAAGAATTCATTCAACAGTTCAGTTGATTCGCACTGAATACAATAAGAATTTAGCCCAAAGCTGCATTCTTCTCTGTAAAATATCACCACCTGTGAACTCCGGAGCATTTAGAGCTCACACTGACCTGCGTTGGCGTGTTGGCACTTGTGTGCACGTGAGCACAGGAAAGTTTTATCGGCAAGTCAGAGTGAAACTGACTAGCTCTCTTAAGAATCATGTTGAAATAATAACATACAATGCGTGTGTATTTAATACGGATACCCAAATGTGTGTTTGTGCACTGTAATTCGTGTATTGGATACTATATTACCACATCAAGCTTTGTTTAAGATCTAGCGGCGGACTGGATATAGAATCTGACATGTTGTATGTGATATTCATGGTGTATAAAGTTATTGAGACATTTGGAGGATTTTCGCTCGTAATTGTGGTCATAGATGTTGATATGGAACAATATATTACATATATGAACATAAATGGCTATTTCATCTTTATAAATAGAACAATGCATGCTAGATAATGACATAAACGACCATAACGTCCATAAAATGATCATACAGTGTATGTGAGCTTGGTCTTATCATCTGGTATTTAAGAGTAATAATTCTGCAAGTGACGTAGAGTTATAACTATTTTTAGTTTCCGTACACTTAAAAACAAAATGTTATTGTCGAAGTAATTGGTAAAGAGGCTGATTGATTGATTAGTTGTTTGATTGATTAGTTGGTTGATTGATTAGTTGGTTGATTGATTAGTTGGCTGATTGATTAGTTGGTTGGTTGATTGATTAGTTGGTTTGTTTATTGATTAGTTGGTTGGTTTATTGATTAGTTGGTTGGTTGATTGATTAGTTGGTTGGTTGATTGATTAGTTGGTTTGTTGATTGATTAGTTGGTTTGTTTATTGATTAGTTGGTTGGTTGATTGATTAGTTGGTTGGTTGACTGATTAGTTGGTTGGTTGATTGATTAGTTGGTTTGTTTATTGATTAGTTGGTTGGTTGATTGATTAGTTGGTTGGTTGATTGATTAGTTGGTTGGTTGATTGATTAGTTGGTTTGTTTATTGATTAGTTGGTTGATTGATTAGTTGGTTGGTTGACTGATTAGTTGGTTGGTTGATTGACTTGAGAAGTAAACGTGAGCTGCCTGATACTGACCTCACCAGCCACCGATAGTCTATGTGACTATACAAACATGTGTCTAGCACCATATGCCTTATACACCACACGGTGTGTGAAAGGCCCTTACAGTACTTAATTGTGTACCCTCTAGAAAGCCTCGGTAGTGTGGTGGATAGATAGACTCGTGTTTGTCATTTGACCTATTTGCGGGTTTGGGTGAATGACAGACCAGGCTAATGCAGAAGCTTTAATGGGTGTCGAAGTACGCTTGTTCCTACGGCGAGGTGATCTTGGGTTCGAACCCGCATCCAGGCGGTTTTGTAATTGATCTGGACTCTCAGCTGGACCCAGTCTAAAAGAGCACCAAGAAATATCTTGGGAAGTAAAGAGTGCTGGTGTAATATTGACCACATCACTGACCGAGCGTTGATTGGTGTGTTCAAACATGGGTGTAACACCATGTACCCATTAAACCTTAAGGCGTGTAAAAAGGGCCTTTACTTTGTTTTTAAAATTTGACATCTAACCTCGGTTTCTTTCCTCTACTTCTATAAGTTCCAATCAATACCTATTAATTTATTTGACCGAATGGATAAGAACGCGTGTTCTTAAATATCCGGTGTGCTGATGCCGAGATAAGCGGGTCAACCCCTACACAGTTGGACTAAAATGTTGACCTCTCGTCCTGGACTTGGGGATGTTAATTACAAGTACCTCTGAAGTCGGACTGAGTTCGTCTGATGGTGAGGGACACTGTTAATAGGGAAAACTAATCCACACGCAAAATTCAGTCCAGCACTACTAGAAGTAGTGTGTGTGGACTACACTTGAGTTCAAAGCTAGCGTGCGCTTTTAAAAAAAAAATATTTGTAACGCATGTAACAGTAATTTAAAGTGTAACGCCCCAAACAAAAAGGCCCTGTGTCTAGATGAGTTCAGGAGCCATAAACTGGAAGCCTCATCTGGCGTTAACGGTGAGCTACGGGCTATACGGCAAGGTGGGTGCCGCACATAGACTAGTGATTGTGTGCGTGTGTTGGGGAGACAGAAATAGGCCATTGACACAGTTTTAACAGAAGGGGTTGCCAGGTCATGGAGCGTGTTTCTGTATGCAGTTATATCTAAGGGGAGCATGCTGCACTCGGGTTCGGCGTGGCTGTGGTTTAACGCGCTTATACTTTCTGGTCTGACGGCGACGTAATGGGTTCGTTTCACGTGTCGGTTAGCTTGACTTACATGTGGACTGGTTCAGACAGAATTGACACGTTGCTTAACGTGATTTATAATATTTCCGCCAGGCAGTTTCCTACCATGGGTCTATGGTGTGATAACACCATTACATTTTATATGCCTGCCAGCAGCAATAGTTGGCCAATCTGTCCCTCACTTTCGCAAGCGACGAATCCAGGAGTCGAACCCGCTTCTAATTGTGCTCATGTCTTTTTCAGTGTTGTTAGCTTAACGAATATTGTATAGTCAATCACAACCAATAGGCATTGAGTTTGACTACAACGTCGTGCAACAGACATGCGATTATGTTGTTGTATACTGCACTGTTAATCGTCTACGTTGTCTTTAATTCCCTTTCGAGGGAATTGCGAAGTACTTCGCCGCTAGATATGTACAGCTCATAAATAAATTCATGTGTATTGTTTAGCGCTTATAGAAGTAGAAGATAGAAGTAGAGACTAGATAACATAACAATTGAAAGCTATAGTTGCCTCGTTGGGATTCGAACCTGTCACCTCCAAACGTCGACAACCCCTCCCAGAAAGAACTCCTACGCATGACCAAATAGACACCTTTACAATAAAAAAAATCAAACGGGTGTCTTCTTTAGCCAGGTCTATCATCCACTTGAACCGGCAGCTATGGAAAATGGACATAATTTGTATCTAACCACTAAAACAGCACCATGTATTTTATATTAACCCATAATACCGATGAGGTAACTATAGCTTCCAATGTGTATGTTGTCGGGTGTGACTTCTAGTCTCTACTTCTTATTTCTGCTTCACTGAGCGCTGAGCAATCATCATCATGTGCCATGCCGATAAGCGTGGGGCGGTCATGTTTCGCCATCTCACCTTATCACAAGAGTCGTGGATCAGCTCCGTGTTCTTGTCTCGACAATGCCACGTGGCCAAGCCATCCGGGTATTTACTTCTCTGCCTTCCCTTTGTTCGCTTCTCCACGATCTTGCCAGTTGCCACCAAGTTCTACAATTTATTTCTTCTCATAATGTGGTTAAACAATTATGACTGTCAACGTCTAATTTATTTAATCAATATACGATTTTCTTTTGTTTCTTGTAGGACTTCGTCACTGGTTCTTCTGTCTGTCCATCGTATTCTTAGCATTTTCCTCAGAAACAACATTCCCACAGCCATGAGATGTTTTTCAGCCTGTTTGTTCATTGTCCACGCTTCACATCCATACAAAAGCACAGGTTTGATGTAGCACCTCAAAACTCTTTTTCTCGTTGCAAGTGACATTTTATTGGTCAGTATGTTTTACAGCGATGAGCGCAGACTACATCATCATATTAATAATCTGAGTTCAACCTGCAGCAGATACAATATGAATATAAACACAGCCAAAACCGAAGTAATGCAAGTTAGCAGATCGCCGGGCCCACTAAGTATACAGATAAATAGCACAACTCAAACAAGTTAAAGAATTCAAATATCTTGGAAGTATGATCACAGAAGATGGCAGATTGGACAGAGAAATCGAAATCAGATGTCAAAAAGCTAGGCACTTACATATCAACTATCACCCTTACTGAAACATCCAAATATACCCATGTCCGCAAAACGACAGATAATCAACAGCATATTCACACCAACCCTATGCTACCAATCTAAAACCTGGACTTTATTCAAATCACACTTTCGCAAAATCAACACCTGCGAGATGAGATGCCTGAGGAGAGCTGCCAAAATAACAATCCAAGACCGAGTAAGAAATGCTGTTATCAGACACACAGTGGGATCAACACCTTGTGCCACATTTATTGAAAGACAGAAGATCAAGTGGTTTGGCCACGCCGTTAGAATGCAACACCAACAACTACCATCACTGGCCATACATCTAAGCTCGTCAGCGACAAGACCAAGTGGACGTCCAAGAAGAAAATGGATTGACGACATCAAAGACATTGTACAATCACACGGAATGACATTATCAGGTGCCGCCCACCGGGCGCTGGAACGCAATTACTCCTCTCCGCGACGCTTGACGGCAGAAGTGGAAGATGATGATGATGATGATGATGTTTTCCATCTTGCAAAAGGCTACATTTGCTATGGCGATTCTTGTTCTAATCTCTTCAAGGCATCTTCTATCAGATGTTATGACTGTTCCGAGATAATTGTACCGATTCACTTGTTTAAGAATATTCCCGAACAATACATGTGAATTTATTTATACGTTATCTTAGTGCCCTCAAGAGTTCTCCAATTGATAGCTATGCACAGCTAAATACGAACTCTCCAGTTCAGTGTGTCTGACCTTGTAAAGAATTTGTGCAAAGTTTATATCCCGTAGGCAGTGTGTATCCATGGTGACTGGCTCGGCCGGGTGGAGAGGGGGGGGGGGGGTAATTTTACTTTTACTTTTCCCGTTACCCTGGAAGATTAAGTATCCGATTACACCTTAACTGGGGGAGGTTTAGTGGTTTAATATTATGTAGCACAGTGCTCTACTGAAAATAATAATTATCATCATGTACCTTGCCAGTTGGCTTTTATGTTTTCCACAGACCTCTGTCCTGGGTTATCTGGATCAACTCTGTTGATGATAATCCTCCATACCACCGTCTGTGACCACCCAGGATCATTTGTCTTGGTCTGCCTCGGCTTCTTTTACCATTGATCTTTCCAGTTATCATGATATTCTCCAATGCTTCTCTTCTCATCACATGGCCAAATAACACTGTTTGTCTCTTTCTTATAGCTGTATATAATGTTCTAGTTTTATTAGCCTCTTTCAGGCAACCATTATTAGTTACTCTGGCAGTTCAAGAAATTCACAACATTCGTCTCACATCTCCATTGCTTGCAAGCTTTTCCTTCATTAGCGTTCCATGACATGTCAGTACTAGATTTCTTATACTAACTGACAGTGGCTTATGGAATAAAAATACTTTTTATTGTCTGGAATGCACATGTTTTGAATGGCTTCGTTTATCTTATATCTTCTTCTTCTTCTTCTTCTTCTTCTTCTTCTTCTTCTTCTTCTTCTTCTTCTTCTTCTTCTTCTTCTTCTTCTTCTTCTTCTTCTTCTTCTTCTTCTTCTTCTTCTTCTTCTTCTTCTTCTTCTTCTTCTTCTTCTTCTTCTTCTTCTTCTTCTTCTTTTTCTTCTTCTTCTTCTTCTTCTTTCGTTCCCTTGCAATGCGTTTAAATTTGCAATATTGTCTCGTATTTCTTTATCTTTGAACTTGACGATGTTTCTGCCAAATGGGAAAGCAGCTCCACGACCATCCACTCTTCGTCGCCTTTTTAGATAGTTACATATCCTTTAAATGACGTCGCAGTCAGCCCTAGCATTTTCGTTGATTTCTTTACGACCGGCACACATACCATTGTATGAAAATACAACGCATCGCGGTCTGTTGCCAAATCGCCCGCATCTGTGTTTCGAATGCGGTACGCGGGATTTTGGATTGCGTCTGTAACTCCTTCGCCACCGAGCCTCGCCATTCACAAAATGTGTTATAGGTTACAGAAGTATACTATTCTGTGCTTCCTATAAGTTTCCCGGTAATACTCGGGCGGAATCCTCCTTTGTGGCTGCTGGGAGATTGCAATGCTAATACTTTTTGCATCCCCATAGAGTTACGTTTACACACTGCTAGTAGTATATGTCGCTTGCCCCAGTGCTGTAAACTTAGTTGGTTGATATGCAGTTCACTTTGACAGTGTGGTTTCTGTGGCGAAGTGGTAAAGCCGCCTACCTTGAGCTCTGAAGGTTGAGAGTTCGATTCCAGACTCCGTCATTCGGTTCACAGATGGAATTTGCTCGGAGACTCCTGGGTTTCGTTGCTGGAAATATGGAGTTCGTGCTTTGTGCCACGCTATTGGTAGGCCACCCTGTGGAAAGAGACCGAGCCATGCCAGATATAACCTATGCATTGGAGTCGATCCGCTTGCCTGTAAACGCCTTTCACTTTGATAGTAACTTCCCTTTAATGTACTAGACAAGCTATGGTAGAACTGACTAGATAGTAACTTGCTTGTTATGTACTAGACAAGCTGTGGTAAAACTGACTAGATAGTAACTTCCCTGTTATGTACTAGACAAGCTGTGGTAAAACTAACTAGATAGTAACTTCCTTATTATGTACTAGACAAGCTGTGGTAAAACTGACTAGATAGTAACTTCCCTATTATGTACTAGACAAGCTGTGGTAAAACTGACTAGATAGTAACTT
This sequence comes from Cepaea hortensis, assembly GCA_963921405.1. Classification (NCBI taxonomy): domain Eukaryota; kingdom Metazoa; phylum Mollusca; class Gastropoda; order Stylommatophora; family Helicidae; genus Cepaea; species Cepaea hortensis. Next base: position 205,319,302 of record OY992876.1, read on the forward strand.
CCCTGTTATGTACTAGACAAGATGTGGTAAAACTGACTAGATAGTAACTTCCCTGTTATGTACTAGACAAGCTGTGGTAAAACTAACTAGATAGTAAATTCCCTATTATGTACTAGACAAGCTATGGTAAAACTGACTAGATAGTAACTTCCCTGTTATGTACTAGACAAGCTGTGGTAAAATTGACTAGATAGTAACTTCCCTGTTATGTACTAGACAAGCTGTGGTAGAACTGACTAGATAGTAACTTCCCTGCAATGTACTAGACAAGCTGTGGTAAAACTGACTAGATAATAACTTCCCTGTTATGTACTAGACAAGCTGTGGTAAAATTGACTAGATAGTAACTTCCCTGTTATGTACTAGACAAGCTGTGGTAGAACTGACTAGATAGTAACTTCCCTGCAATGTACTAGACAAGCTGTGGTAAAATTGACTAGATAGTTATTTTCACAGGTAGTATGTGCTGGCACGGTCCGACGATGATTCGATGCCTGTTTTCGACGTTCGCTGCAGGAGAGAAAGACTGGCCACCTAAATTTTCCATGGCCTGGAAACTGTGATGGTCCTAACACTTCACATATCCTCAGTTTGTTCCTGCTACGGGAATTGTTGTTTCATTGATGAATATTTGTTTTGCAATCATTAAGCCACTTATCTGCTTGATATGGTGGAATTTACGAAGGTCCATTTGGGGTTGTCTTAGGAAATACACCAACCAGGTGATGCTAAAGACTTAAGTCTTATAGGAGTGATCAATTATGAGACAGGGTTTCTGTGGCTAAGGGCTTGCGAACGCGGATTATGAGCCCGTATACCCGGGTTCGAATCACAGCGGTGCTGGTTTTTTCGAAAAAGGTATAAATGCTGGTCGTTCAGAAAGCAATGGCAAACTACTGAACGTAAAATTTGCCCAGGAATCACGACCAGCGAAAATGCTGGGGTTGACTGCTACGTCCTGTGAAGGACATGCTATTACATTTTTTTTTTTAAATACAGACAAACAGACATAGCGGTGGACAGAAAGGCACACTGAAAGACAGGCAGTCATACGGACAGATAGACAGGCAAGCAGGCACCTAGAAAGACATGCAAATAGATAGACAAAAAGGACAAGCAGACGGACAGACAAAAAGACAGTCAGATAGACGGAGAGGCGGATGGAATGGCGGATGCATAGATGCACATTCAGACATACAGATAGACAGACAGATCTTAAATTTTGTGCCCGTCTTTGCCAGCTGGCCATCGTTAGATATACCAAGTTATCATTTCTTCCCTCCCCTGTTTAGCTTACCTCCTTATCGTAAGCGTAATTACTCAGAGTGTTATGTTACGCGACATAGTTACACACAAATATCCGAGTTCCTGTATAACTGTGATATTCTATAAATAGCGGCTTAACCATTTGGTGAGGGGTATCATGACAGGGCACAGTCCACTGTTATAGTAACTGTTGTATTGAGTGACGCCGTATCTCTAAGTTCTCAGTTAATTCTTCTTCTTCTTCTTCTTCTTCTTCTTCTTCTTCTTCTTCTTCTTCTTCTTCTTCTTCTTCTTCTTCTTCTTCTTCTTCTTCCTCTACTACTACTACTACTACTACTACTACTACTACTACTACTACTACTACTACTACTACTACTACTACTACTACTACTACTACTACTTTTTGTTTGCATATCCTTTTACAGGACATCGCTGTCAACATCAGCATGTTTCAACTGATTGTTGATTTCTTGGCAAGATTACGCTCACTACTACTACTACTACTACTACTACTACTACTACTACTACTACTACTACTACTACTACTACTACTACTACTACTACTACTACTACTACTACTTTTTGTTCGCCTATCTCACTCGTTCACTACTACTACTACTTCATCTTATTCCTCCTCATTGTTTCTTGTCGTGGTGGAGAGTTACATATTATAGTCATGCGACTCAAGGTTGTCCCCGGGCAATGCCCTTACGGCCTACTCTGTCTTATTTTCAAATGCCGAGTATTTGTTATTGTAAAACTTGCACAAATGGTCTCCAGAATGTCACGCTTATCCGAGACGCTAGGTATCCTTTTTCTTCTGCGATCGTCCGGAATGTTGTGTTAGACGTAATTGCATTGTGCCTTTTTACAGCAGAACTGTGCTATTTGCATCTTTCGGCCGACACATCCGATTTCTTCAGGTATTTGTTGACCGGGTTACGTTCCCGGGGGCTAGGTATCCAATTTCTCTACCCAATAGATCGGGGGAGTGGGGGGATGTGATATCGTTAACTACAAATGGTTTACATTCCCAGCTCTAAACAGATATTGAATATGGTACCTTCTAGAAATGATGTGGTCACCTTAATCTCTCAGCCATAACTGTCCATTTTGTCTATCTGTATATAGCCGAGACTTCCTGCTGGTTACACTTTTATTTCTTTCAGCTATCACGTCTATGCGTTTTTGTGTCGCGTTCATGCGATGTCATTTACACGGACTGGGTTGTGCTAAGAGTTCATAAATAAACACGCAGGTATTGTACGGCAATCATAGCAGTATAAGAAAAAGTAGAGACTAGAGGAAGCACTAGACAACATAAAAATTGAAAGCAGTAGTTACCGACCGGGATTTGAACCTGTCACCCCCAAAATGACGACAGCGCCTCGCTGCAGGAACAAGTCTACTTCGACGCATGACCAGCTAGACACCCTATTCTGTTATTTAAGAGACGGGAGGAGCGACTGAGAGTTCATAGCAAAGATTAATGGACGGTGTTTAGTAAAGCAGGGTCTGGCAACGACATCTAGTCTGAGAATAAAGGTGGAGCCAGTGGGGCGCTCCGCTAGCTGGAGGCCAAATAATACATACACGTCGGGATTTTAACGGACTCAAAGAGCATGGCGACAAGGGTGAAAACAACAAGCTTCCTACAGAATGGTATGCTTTAGTTTAAACATCAAAGATAGCGAGCATCCGTCGGATCTTTTCCCCAGGACATTCTGGTATGGTAGGAAACGAGCAGCTGGACAGACTGGCTGGGTCTGCACCGCTATAGTATTCCAGAAACGAATGCCATCATTCACGATCAATTATTTTGAAAACTGTCTGTTGCATCGTTATGAAATTTTTCCTGCCGTCTTATATTTACCACCACCCAAGGAATATGTCTTTGATAGGTCCAAAAGCAACTTGAATCATCGAAAGCGGCGACATTTCTTTGATGTTTTGCTGAAAAACTAGTGATTTTTCGCTTACAAACTTGTTTTTACAGTAATGAAAGCCCCGCCAATTCACATGACGACACAAGGCGTATCCGGATTCGTATGGGAGTGGGTGCAATAAAAGAACTAGCTTAAAAGTCGACAGGGTCGGCTGCATTGCACCGGATTTTTATCCCGTACGCCTCAGTTTCTTTCCGCAGCGCGGAAAGCGTCGCACAAAGCACGAACTCCGTAGCTCCAGCGACGACCCTCGGGAGTCTCCGAAAATATGCACTCGTGAAATGAAGGACGCGGCCCGCAATCGAACATACAACCTTCGGAGCCCGAGTCAGACGGCTTGACTACTTCACCACGGAGAATCCCGAGAGGGGTGCAATGTGTAATATTAGTAAAGACAGAGAATTTACAAAGGCATGGGGTAAATAATTTGTAAATTAACAGGAAAGTAGAAGGAATATATTTCTTACCTTATTTTTCATTTCCTTCTTTTTCTTCAGCTGCTGGTTAATAATGTGTACACAAGTATTCGTGTTTGCTTTTTATATTGAGTTCGTGAAAGCTTCCAAATAGCTGTGCGTTAATGTGCGTATGGAGTGACCAGAAATGATACCGCAATTTAGTCATCATGTTTCCATTTTTAAGGATCTGTTCAGCTGTCTGTGTAGTTTGTTCACACGTACACATGGGTGAAAGACCCGCTTTGAGTCTTCGTGAAATATTGTCTACTCTGCTGTTTACCGTTCAGAGACGGAATATGATTACCTGTTTTGCACTATGAAAATAGTTGTCAGTGTCTCTGTGGTGGGCTTTCTTCTTAACGACCAAGATGTTGGTCCTCTTTTCATTGAAGTTTATAGATTGATTCGTATGCACGTGTGTTGTCCCCTAATTTGACAACGTGTTTGCTCTCACGTTTCTTGTTATGCCACAATATGTCAGTTTCCACCACAATATTTGTAGTGTCGTGCAATGCTACAGGTTCATTAGCTCTGCATAAACATGAAATTCTGCACCATAAGTTTTAATAAAACTTAGCAAGCTGTACTAAGCCAGTAGTTCTATCCTAGAGCTATGCGTGGAGCCACTCATTTACCGTGAGGAACCTTTTTCGTCTATATGACCTGAGAACAGCATTGTTTCACTTGCGCTTAAAAGATTTCGTCTACTAGGTTGCATAATCCCAAAATGTTACACCTATAATATTTAATTTTTTCTACCACCTGTGCTGTCTTTCCTAATTCATTCATAGCTTTAACAATCCAGATGCCATTCCTGGAGATTGTCCTAAGTGAAAAGAAATTAATCAGCGCTCCGAACTCCTTGTGGCTTTCTCAATAACGCATCATAACTCTTCTAGACGAGCTTCCTCTCCTCTTGGTTGCATGCGTTATTGTTTTTTCCTTACGTGACTTGTTCATGGTTGGTGCATTTTGTGGCTGAATTTTACTACTTAATCGGGTAGCTTGTTCTATGCATAACCCTTTTGAATCGCCTTTTACCACAATCATGAAAACGTGACAATGTTGCTGTTCTTTGCTTCCCATTCCGGTCCCGGTAACACACGGGCGAGTTGTCTGTATTTAGTGTCGGATAACTATACATTATAGTCATTATTGCTGTCTTTAGTCATCGCGACCAACTCCCTTCATAGTCAGTTTACAAAATAGTTGGCAGTAAATTAAACAGATACGTTTACCAGCACATAATTCCTTTCATACCAATTATACTATATGAAGAAGAAGTAAAGAATAACAATGGTAACTTTTATAAGGCCACGGCCATTGTGGGTGCAAACTAAGAAATTTATGTAAATCTATCGTCCACTTCCGGGGGAAGTACATCACAAGTGAGATGCTTGAATAAATCACAAAAGGAGCTGGACTACAAGACCCTATCATGAATATCCGACCCAGTATCCAGATTGGTCAGTACGGCGGACATTTCTGCTGGGGCACAATGCCTGGAGCATGGGTAAGGATGAATTCCTTGACAATTGTATGTCCTATTTTTATCTGAGTGTGTGGAAATGAGCACACAGGAATATATGCGTGCGTCGCGTGTATGTACGTGCGTGGCTGGTTGGATGGATGGATGGATGGATGGATAGATGGATGGATGGCTGCCTGGCTGGCTGGCTGGCTGGCTGGTTGGCTGGGTGGCTGGCTGGCTGAATAAATGGATGGATGGATGGATGGATGGTTGAAAAAGAAAAGGTGATAGGATGAAAGAGAGATAACGAAATAGTGCACACGAGAGAGAGAAAAAAAATGGTATTATGAAAGATAGAGAGAAGTAGCGAGGGGGAGAAATGAAAGAGAGAAAATGTGAATGAGATAGTCGATGCCATAGGGGAAGATATAGCAAAAATGTTTGAGATATAATGGTAATGATGATTATGTTGGTAATGATGATGATGGTAATTATGATAATGATGATGATTGTAATGACGATAATGATGACAATGATGATGACGAAACAATCTCGTTTTTTATTTGCTACTGAATTAAATTTGAAATCATATGGTGCTAACCATTATTTCCTATGACCAAGCATCATTTCGGCAGCGGTAAATTCCGTATTTTTTTTTCGCATTAACTATTAATATTTACAAGTTCATCGCTGTCAACACTAGCATTTTATCGCTGTTGCTGATTTCTTGACCTTTTACGCTCAGCAGTTTACCATTGCTTTCTGAGCGACCGGCTCACATACCCCTGTAATTAACCAACTCGACGCGTTCCGCTACCGAATCTCGCGCAGCTACGTTACCCTAGTGGATATACGGGATTACGGAGAAAGTCGTTAACCTCTTAGCCAGGGAGATCGGCAAATTCCGTATCTATATCTATAAAACAGAGTGTATGTTTGTTTGTGGGTTTGTGGGTCTTGGATGCGTTCGATAACGGTACATCCGATTGAGATGACATTTTCTACACGTCTTCCTTTGATTCCTGTGCAACCGACTATAATAATTTCTTAATGTAAAATCTTCTACTTATTTAATAACATTTACTTTTCCATTTTCATTATATAATGTCTATATAGCAGGGGGACTTCACTCTAGACAAGTTATTTCAAGGGGCATAACTTTTAATAACATTTCTATATACTTTATAGTCATATTGTTGGACTTACCTGCACTATTGTTAAACTCTTTGTCTATAGTTATTTTTAGGCATATGAGTTATATTAAATAATGATATAATCTTTAAGGTATTTTTAAAGTTTGCATAAAAATAATGCATTATGCATAACATTTTAACCCATCTTTTTCTGCTTACAAAACTTATCAACTGTCATGTCGGTGATTAAAAACAGTTTTCATTAAAAATAATGAATGGTGTGTGGAAGGACATTCTTTTAAGTTACTGTTCGCCAGGAGCTGGGCGAAACCACGCCGGGTCAGATAGATAGACAGATAGTCGGGAACGGAAGCTTATTTGACTACTTATATGAATGAATTAAATGACATGCTCCCTACCAGGGACTGGGTGAAGCCGGGCTGGGACAGACAGACAGACAGATAGACAGACAAACAGATAGTCGGGAACGGGAGAGCTTATATGACTACGTATATGAATAAAATGAGATGCTCCCCACCAGGGACTGGGTGAAGCCGGGCCGGGTCAGCCAGACAGACAGACAGACAAACAAGCAGACAGACAGACTGATAGATAGATAGATCCCCTCCAGGGCCTGGGCGAAGCCGGGCCGGGTCAGCTAGTAGTAAATAAAATATACGTGGTTTACTTTTGTATACACATATTAGCCAACTAGGTAGTACAATGTTTGGTCCGTCTGTTTTCTCGGACATTACAATTGTCCAGATTCTGTGCAATGTCAGTGATATATTTTATTTACCCACGGTATTCTAAAAATATGCCTGTAACGTGTAAGTTCAAAAGCCTTGATCTTTTTTCCTTTAGTCATTATGAAACGTTCAGTGATTCATAAATTGTTAGAGGAAGGTAACTCCCAACTTTAATATGCCAAACTACGGTCAGTTTTCCTTAATGCTGGCTTCTTCGTGCCCTTTATTTATTTATTTATTTATTTATTTATTTATTTATTTATTTTCATTAGCTCGCTTTGAGCTTAAGCGTTGTTCATACTCGTGATACTACTTCAAGTGCACTGTACTGCTTTGTGTATGTGGGTCCTAGTCTTTCGATAATGTTTTTAATAGTTTTTCTTAAAACTGCGCTGATAAAGTCATGAATTTGCTAGAAGCAAATACCTGGATTTGCTAGAAATACCTGGATGGCTTGGCCACGTGGCATGGTCGAGACAGGAACACAGAGCTTATCCACGACTCTGGTGATCGAGTGGGATGGCAGAACATGACCGCCCACGCTTACCGGCATGGCACATGATGGATGGAAAGTCATGAACACGGTCGGACGCGGGTTGAATATCTGGGATCGTCGTCTGCGAAAGTGAGTGAGAAATTGGGCCACTTATTCCACCGTGCAATGAAGCGCACACAATGTGATAACTGTATCACAACAAAAATCCATAGCAGGAACTGCTTCAAGAGAAATTATTATTTAACGTATCTGTTTAACGCCTGTTATTTTTACATACTGTGTTCAAAACGACATGAGAATACGAAGAATGTCATGGAAAAACAAACTATATAGTGCGTTCGCAAATCTGTGTCCCCATTTACGTTTAATTCTTTCAAAAAGTATATGTTGCATTGCCGGCTCCGTGGCCGAGGGGTTAGCAGCTTTCTCCGCTAACCCCGAATACTCTCGTCACGTGACGCGACGAGAGTTAGCAGTGGTTCGAATCGCAAAAGTGACTTATGAGAGTATGGAGCCGGTCGCTCAGAAAGTCGTGGCGTGCTGATGAGCGTAATCTAGCCTAGGAATCAACATACAGCTGAAAGATGCTGGTGTTGACCGCAATATCCTGAAACAGGATGGAAACGCAAAAAAAAAAAAAAAAAAAAAAAAAAAATATGTTGCATTGTTATGAACATTTTCCCTACCGTCTTACAATTACTCACACACATGGAATATGTTTCTGATAGGTCCAAAGGCAATTGAAATCATGGATTGATGTTTTGGCGAAAATGTATTGAATTCATGCTAAGAAACATGTTTTACAGTGACCTCTGAACACTTCCGTTCCACTATAAGGAAATTCCCGTGTGGCACGGAGAATTTTTTTTTTTTAAATATTGAACACTGATGCTTCCGTGTGAAGATGTAATACATGTCATAATAAGCACTTAATCGCTGACCAGTAAATTATATACCGCATATAAATAAACATTGAGATCTGTTGTACAATCTCCAGAACACAACTTTATTTATGTGTTGGGTGTACATAATGATACGGCTATAAGCAAATATCATCATTTTCCTTCAGTTGGTTACAGAGTTATGGATATTTTATGCGGGGGCAAACATTTGTGAACGCGCTATAGCCATTCTTCTCTTCAAGACAATTCAGACACGTAAATTGATTAGAGAAAATTGATAGTCAAGTTAGTCTTGGGGAGTAAAAGTGGCTGGCGTGATACAAGTCACTTCACCAACCGAGTGCCGATTGGCCTATAAAAATATGGACCTTGTACAATATATCAAATGCACATTAAGACGGGTAAAAAGAATCGTTTACTGTGCACATTCTAGTTATTCTTCAGGAATGTTACTTTTAAGCACGTTGTCTTAAAAATGCTTTGAACATTACTCTGTATTCTAGGTGAGACCAGTCCGAACCAGGCAAGCAGAAGACATCATCCGGGGACTTGAAGCAGAGAAAGAGACGCTTAACCTCCAGGTGGGATATGATGATAGTGAAACTTTCACCCGCCCGCCCTTTCATCCGAGTCAATATCAGTATTATAACCATCATGCACTCTTGTACATTGAGGCAAATGTGATGGGGTAGACAGATCTATAGAAAGACAGACAACGAGACAGGCAGGTAGGCACGCAGGCAGACAAATCATACAGGACCAATACCAGAATCAGAACCATAGCCATCATCTACGCTTGTACAGATGGGCAAATTTGATGGGGTAGACGGACATTGAGAGACAGACAAACAGCCAAAAAAAAGAGAGACAGAGAAACAGACAAAACCGGCAGGATCAATGCCATTATCATTATCTTAGCCATCATCTACGCTTGTAACTCTTGGCAAATTAGATAGGGTAGAAAAACATATAGAGAGACAGACAAAATTACAGACAGGCAGGCATAAAGACAGACAGACAGACAGACAGACAGACAGACAGACAGACAGACAGACAGACAGGCGGACAGGCGGACGGGCGGGCAGGCAGGCAGGCAGGCAGGCAGAAGCTACAACACCAACTACTTCATCGATGTAAATTTTACATTTGTTTTACATTGGTGTCTATGTCATATTAACATTGTCTATAGCTAAAAGACACAACACTTATAAAAACCATACTGGAGCGTAAGGTTGAAAGCAAGCGAGCAAGGGGTAGACAACGATACAAGTGAGAAGATAACATAAAGAAGTGGACGAACAGCAGTCTGACAGAATGTACAGTCAGGGTGAGAGACAGTGTTGGAGATCCATTTCAGCTAACCTTCATTGTGGAGATGGCACCTAATTGATTGATTGTTAGCAGAAAGAGACCATGTGTGAAGTACTATAAGTAAACAAAAGATACAGGAAGGAAAGGAGAGAAATCAGACACAATAGGTATACAAATCATCATCATCATCATCATCATCATCATCATCATTATCATCATCATCATCATCATGTGCCCCGCCCCCATCTTTTCCCCCACACATGTTTCGCCATCTCACTCGATCACCAGAGCCGTAGATCAGCTCGGTGTTCATGTCTCGACCATACCACGTGGCCAAACCATCCAGGTATTTACTTCTCTGCCTTCCCCTTGTTCTTTTCCCCTCGATCTTGCCAGTTGTCACCAAGTTCTCCCATTTATTTCTTCTCATATCGTGCCCAAAAAATTGTGACTTTATACGTCTAATTTCTCTAATTTGTTTCTTGTAGGACTTGTTCATTGGTTTTTCTGTCTGTCCATGGTATTCGTTGCATTTTCCTCATACACCACATTTCCACGGCCACACAATATGCTCATTTTCCACGCTTCACATCCATACAAAAGTATAGGTTCTATGTAGCTCTTCAACACTCTTTTTTCTCGTTGCAGATGTCATCTTTTTATTGGTCAGTATGTTTTCCATCTTGCAAAAGGCTAAATATGTCTTATCGATTCTAATCTCTTCACTGCACCTCCCATCAGAAACAAAACTTTCAAGAATGCTCGAATTAGGAATTATGTGTGGTTTAAGTAGGAAGGGAGGTGTGTACTGACGAAGCCACCGATTTTAACCCAGTGTGATCGTAAAACCATTGGCGTCTACACCTTGAATTTTTGCTGCGAGAGAAGGAGCACCTATGAGTTTACAGAAGCTTCAAAAAAAAAAAAAATGGGGGTTGCACGATTTATTGCTTAGCATACTTAATTACATATTATTAGGTGCACACTGCAGAGTTATGTATCACATGAGCTCAATAAATTAATTATACTTCCATATTCAAACGGTATCAGTGACTATGAGTTTTAAGTATTTCAGCCAAAGTATAATTGATCTGTTCACTTCATATGATATGGAACTCTACAATATGCACCCGACTAAATGCAGTGTAACGTGGCAATAATACGTGCTATCTTTTGTTTGTTGCTTCTGTGTTTAAGATATATGGGTTTGCCCGGAATGGTGTAGTGCAGATTCTTAAATCAGTAATCAATCAATCAGCTAGGTAGAACGAACGAACTTTATTTTCAAAGGGTCACAAATAGGGAACGCAGGCCCTTAGATAAGTAGGTAGGTAGATAGACAGGTAAGTAAATGACTAATATACAGAACAACTTTCCATGCAAAAAGGTGTGTTGGGTAAATGGCACTAGCCTCATATGTTTAGACCAATGGACACTCGATGACGGATGTGATCAGTACCACGTCAGCTGCCTTTACTTCCAAGAACATCTGTTGACTTGGAAACCCAGGTCGGAGTTGGAGAAGAAAAACTCCGTCACCAAGGAGATTTGAACTCATGCCCACTGCGCCGGTAGCAAGCGTGTTAGCCACTGCGCTACTATGGATCCCCAATGGTAGGTAGGTATTGTGTATGTATGCGGATAGAAAGGTAGTTAGGTGGTAGGTAGATGGGTTGGTCTATATTTATGTATGTAGGTAGTTACGTGGGTATATAGGCAGGTGGGCGGATTATATTTACACAGATAGGTAGATAAATAGTTACGTAGGTAGTGAGGCAAGCAGGCTGATAGATAGGTAAAAAATCACGAAGATACTAATATCCTGACCTGGGCCTTGTTTTATTCAGTTAGCTCATGTACATTTACACACACACTCAAAGAGGGGTATTAACTCACCTGCAAAACAAATAAAAGGTATGCTGTTAGTAACAGCGTGCTGAAAGAGTGTCTTTTGCACACTAAGCGTGGCGTCCACGATTTGCTTTTTTTCGCAAAAGGGGATTGCTATATTTATTTATTATTTTTAGGACGGAATTCGGCAAACACAATGACCTCAGCTGTGCTCGATCTGTTTGGGCAAGGGAACGTGCTTCTAACGATGCGAGGTGCTACATTGATGTGTGGCAAAGAGGCCACTTGTGGGTCGGGAGAGATGGAGGTTTGTTGGGACAACACAAAGGTGACAGACGGGCGGAGAGACAGACCAAAAATAAATAAAAAAAACATCTAATGGCAGTAAAAATGTGGTTTCCGAAGAATATCATGGACAGACTGAAAACCCAATGATCAAGTCATACAAGAAACAAATGAATATTTATGAGAGAAATTAGACCTAGACAGTCAAGATGGTTTGGGCACATTATGATCAGAAATAAACTAGATAACTTGGTAACAACTGGCAAGATTCGGGGGAAAAGAACAAGATTAGGCTGACTTAGGCTGAGAAGTAGATATCTGGATGGTTTAGCCACATGGCATGGTGGAGTCAAGGATGTAAATATTATTTATGACTGGTGAGATTGCCAAACATGTCCGCCCACGCTTCTCGGCATGGTACATGTTTCATCCGTTACTGTGTCTTTAGCTATTAGTCGCTAACTTACTTAACAACTAGTCTGCATGACTGCTTACTCACCCACCCACCATCTAACATGCCTATCCCGGATAGGTGTTCTACCATCCATGAGTCACGCCATAAAAAACATTGTGTCCTATATATGCAGGTGTGTGTGTTAACTGAACAAATTGAGGCTCAGGCGGAGAAGATACAGGACATGGAGATGTGTATTAATGAGTACAAACATAAGACGTCTGATGTCGAGGATGTTGTATCACAGGTATGTGTTATTGTTAACGCGCTTTCACGTATATGTTTATGTGTGATGTTTACTGCATGTTTTTGTACCGCTGTCATCCGTGTGGATGTTTTAGTTCGGGTGGCCATTTGGAGGTCAGCATGGCGGAAAGGAAAAGCTTCTTAAACTACCGGTGCTCTGATTGTGAGGAAGCGAGTTCAACCCCTACACCTTTCAGTTGGACTAAGATGTTGATTTCTTCACCTTGACTTGGCGACGTAAATTACAAGTACCTCAGATGTCGGAGAGCCGCTCAAGCAAGGATACAGATGAGTAACCTTAATACTTTCATGTAGCGTCTTTCGTGTATTTGTTTGTCTATCTTTATTTGTTTGTTCTGTTGCTGACGAAGGCTTTGGCCGCAACGTCCATTTTATTTCGTGTAGTTGTGCTTTAGTAAAGCTCACAATCCACTTCTTGTTTTTCGGTGATTCATTCATTGCTTTTTAAGCTTTACTGCAGTTCCCCTCATTCTTATTCTCTTTCGAAGGAAGTGCGTCACGCCTAGCTATGCAACTTAAAGGTCAGTGCGCCCGACCTCGGCATGCATTTGTATAAAGTTTACTTTCTCCAGACAGATTCCATCCACGGCTATATCTACACACCAGTAGGTTTCCTTTCCTAACAATGTTGCTAGGTCAACGCCCTTATTTCCCGCTCTTTACACAGAAATATCAGTTGACGGGTAACATTTGAGACAGCAAATAATATACGATAGACAATATAGTTCAATGTTTATGCTGTCTAGTACATCATGTCATCTGATCGCTATTTCTTCCTTCTACTCCTGTCAGTGCTAATAAGTGGTTGCGAATTTGTTTATGGCCTACTCTTGGTGATTGCCACTAAACGTGGGATTTATGACGGGGATTTTCTCTCCTGTTTTTTTCGCCTGAATCCTCGAAGGCTACATATACGATCTCATTACCCAAGCGATCAGGGGTTATATGCTATATCATAAGTCACCCAGTTAAAGGGGATTCATTGTTGCCAATCCCCGTTTGTTTCGGTGTATAGTGTAATCAACGTGGTATTTATAAGGCAAAGCCCAGACAATTCAGCCTGTCGTGTTTGTCTGCAGTTTTGCGGTTCATATACACACACGTTGGCTTTTAGTGTGTTATTGTTAAAGAAGCCACACGTCACACATGTCGTGCCTGGATTATTCTTTGAGCTGATTTCATATCGCAACTGGTTGATTTTGTGTAGCATCGTCTATATTCCTCTGTTCACGTCTTGTTTTGTGAGCCACTCCGATAAATGATGACATATTCAGCGTATATTAGATTTCGTCCTAGTCCCATGAAGTAAGTGGGGCTAATACATATATATATATATATATATATATATATATATATATATATATATATATATATATATATATATATATATATATATACTAGCTGACCCGGCCCGGCTTCGCCCAGTCCCTGGAGGGGATCTATCTATCTATCAGTCTGTCTGTCTGTCTGTCTGCTTGTTTGTCTGTCTGTCTGTCTGTCTGGCTGACCCGGCCCGGCTTCACCCAGTCCCTGGTGGGGAGCATCTCATTTAATTCATATAAGTAGTCATATAAGCTCCCGTTCCCGACTATCTGTCTGTCTGTCTGTCTATCTGTCTGTCTGTCTGACCCGGCCCGGCTTCACCCAGTCCCTGGTGGGGAGCATCTCATTTAATTCATATACGTAGTCATATAAGCTCCCGTTCCCGACTATCTGTCTGTCTGTCTATCTGTCTGTCTGAGCCGGCCCGGCTTTACCCAGTCCCTGGTGGGGAGCATCTCATTTAATTCATATAAGTAGTCATATAAGCTCCCGTTCCCGACTATCTGTCTGTCTGTCTGTCTATCTGTCTGTCTGTCTGACCCGGCCCGGCTTCACCCAGTCCCTGGTGGGGAGCATCTCATTTAATTCATATACGTAGTCATATAAGCTCCCGTTCCCGACTATCTGTCTGTCTGTCTGTCTATCTATCTGACCCGGCGTGGCTTAGCCAAGCTTCTGGCGCACAGTAACTTAAAAGAATGTCCTTCCACACACCTTCTATTATTTTTAATGAAAACTGTTTTTAATCACCTACATGACTGTAGATAACTTCTTTAAGCATAAAAAGATGAGTTACAATGTTATGCATTATGCATTATTTTTATGAAAACTTTGAAAATGCCTTAAAGATTATATCATTATTTATTATAACTCATATGCCTGTAAATAACTATAGAGAAAGAGTTTATAAATCTTTGAAAACTATGCAACAATATGACTATAAAGTATATAGAAATATTTTTAAAAGTTATGCCCCTTGAAATAACTTTTCTAGAGTTAATTCCCCTTGCTATATAGAAATTATAATGAAAAATGAAATATTAAATTTTAGTAAGTAAGTAGCTGATTTTACAGTAAAAACTATGACAGAAAGTTGCACAGGAATTAAAAGAAAACGTGTAGAAAATTTCATCTCAATCGAATGGACCGTTCGCGAACGCATAAAGAACGGACGGACATACAGTCTCTTTTATATATATATATATATATATATATATATATATATATATATATATATATATATATATATATATATATATATATATATATATATATATATATATATATATATATATATAGTCGGCTTCGTGGCTTAGAGGTTATGACTTTTCTCCGTAATCTCGTATACTCTCGTCAGGTAACGTGATGACTGTTCAAATCAGCAGTGGTTCGAATCGCATCGGTAACTTACGGGGTATGTTAGAAATTATAATGAAAAATGAAATATTAAATTTTAGTAAGTAAGTAGCTGATTTTACAGTAAAAACTATGACAGAAAGTTGCACAGGAATTAAAAGAAAACGTGTAGAAAATTTCATCTCAATCGAATGGACCGTTCGCGAACGCATAAAGAACGGACGGACATACAGTCTCTTTTATATATATATATATATATATATATATATATATATATATATATATATATATATATATATATATATATATATATATATAGTCGGCTTCGTGGCTTAGAGGTTATGACTTTTCTCCGTAATCTCGTATACTCTCGTCAGGTAACGTGATGACTGTTCAAATCAGCAGTGGTTCGAATCGCATCGGTAACTTACGGGGTATGTTAGACGGCCGCTCATAAAGCAATGGCAAACTACTGAGCATAATCTTGCCAAGAGATCAACATACAGCTGAAAGATGCTGGTGTTGACAGCTAAGTCCTGTAAAAGGATATGCTAAAAAAAAAAAAAAAAAAAAAAAAAAAAAAAAAAAATATATATATATATATATAATAAAATATATATATATATATATGCACCAGCAGGCCTCGGCTAAAGAGTCACTGCACGAGACTCTAGGCTACCATCTGTTTTGTAAAAGAGTCACTATACTACAGAGTTTCCGGCTTGGGTCAAGATGGCGGGACGTGTTTTCTTCCAACTTGACTAAAGACGGTTGATCGGCAGCTTGACAATTCGCCATCATAAAACTCACAGCTGTTACAGAATCAGATTTCTGGCTCCAAAAGTTTGATGCTTAGCACAAACAAAGAGAACCACGATTTCTGCCCTATGAGCCAACTTAGGCACGAGAGGAAAGACAAGACAAGACACTGAGTAGCACTAGCGACTATAGTGGATTCTTTGTAAATCATGTGCATATGTTAGCGGGTTCTGATGTCCAAGTTCCCACGCGAAATACAACCGATTTTTCCATTACGGCCGCTGTCGCCAATCAGGGTCTAAAGGCTAAATAAAGTCTGTATTCAAGACTCTGGTGATCGTGACGGTTGGTGAACCATGACCGTCAACGTCTAGTCTTATGATTATGATGAGTTTACATTATTGTAGCCATCCCCTAGGTCGGTGACCACGGTACTTGTCTTGGAACTCTTCGTTCACATCATTAACAAATGTGTTCGTCTCATCTCTCAGCCCTAGAATCGAATAGCTTTCTGGGAAAAGTAACACGCATCTTATTTTCAATTAGTTTTAATTCTTATCATTCCACTTTGTTACTTCTTGTCCCGTTCGCTTTGAACTCAAGTGTAGTCCAGTCAGGTGATATAATTACTAGTGGATATTTGTGAGTGCACTGGGTCCCATTTTTTTTGCCTTCTTGACAACAGAGGAGTTGTTTTTACTTATTACTTTATCATTGCGTGAGTGTGTTGTTTTCTCTCTTTATATATGTTTGTGTTGTCCTGTCATTGAAAAAGATTCTTAGAATCGAAACGTCGGTTGTCTGTTTTATATAGTTTTATTATATTACTTCATTATTATATACTTGTTGATTGTTTCTGGTGTTGGATCATTATCACTCTGTTTCACCCTCATGGAGTCCATTGTAAAGTGTGTACACTATGTCTGATTAGTATGTCTCATCTTTTCGCAGGAGCTAAATACACCTAACTCTTTGTAATTCATGTTGCTATCAATCTCACGTTGATTTACTAGGTAAATTTAGGTTGATTATTTTATCATTTCTTTTTGAACGAGAAGTCAACGTTTTATATCCAACTGACCGTTGTAGGGGTTGAAACCTATTGTGATAAGGGAAGTAATGCATTTGTAACCGTGAAGAGACAATTTCAGAATAGCATCCCTTAGAAAAATCAACCTTGACATTGCTATCGGAAGTAACAGGAAGTGTGGTTAAAAACCAACAGACGATTTCCTATTTGTTCAATTTGGGATCTGTTTCTGTTTACGAGGTAAGTTTCTCTTGTCTTTCGTTTGTTGTTCTCACCGAATAACTTACTCCCACTACTCCAGCTTTTACCCCCAATATGTTCACGAAATAGTAACTAATCCTAATCCAGCGGCATGTTCAGTTAACTGGACATGATTCACGATGGTTGATTCATTTTTCAATTTTTGCATGATGAAGTTGAGGTATCATATCAAGTGTTCAAGTATGAAGCATTATCTTATTAACGACGAGCAGTCAACAAAGGGAAACTGAACTGAAACAGTAGTAGTAGTCTCTCTCACTCCCTGTTTAGTTAAAATTCTACCATCTGTCTAGTTGATCTAGTGAGACGCTCACAATAATTGAAGAAGAAAGTTGAGTGTTTGCCTGGAGAAAGAGAATGAATGTTGTTAGGTAGTACAAAAACCTTTGAAGTTTCTTGACATTTTCGACCAATTGTGATTTTTATTTGCAAGAGTTATTATCAACAGAACAAGTTAACATTAAAATGGTTATTAGTTAGACATGTTTTTCAATATCAGCTATTGAGTACGTGTGTATAAGGCTTTGTGTTTGTACTATTTTAACCATATACATATATATTGCCATTTCCTAGCAAGCAAACTTGCTTAATTAAATTAAAAAAACAAAACAAGTTAGTTAGTCAGTTAATTAGTCACTGTTCCAACTTCTACAATGGGTTGCCCTATAATGCTCTGTTCCTGTGCCAGTAAATATCACACAAAATGCTTCTCACTACCCCATGTGAAAAGCGGAAACGATTGAAAACAAGGATAATCATTAAATGAATGTGAAATATTTAGTAATTAGTATTAACTGATTATTATTCATTAACTCATTCTGCACTTACCGTACTTACATCGGTTATTTCACACATCACATCTTTCGTTGTAAACACATAAGCCACAAACAATATGTTGCACACTTTATTGCCTCGTATAGTTTGCTGCATCTCATCAGATGCATACTGCAGAGTTATATATCATATAAAGTGAATGGACAAATAATATTTTAGCTGAATTGTGCAGATTATTAATTGTAGCTTCTGTGCTTAAATTCACTAAGGGTATACATTGTTTTGAACATCTTTTATTATTCTACTAGAAGGCCCCAGTTAACGTCTGGGTTACGTTCTTGGAAAACGTAACTTTAAGTGAAATGACATATAGCAAAACACTATACAGGTTTAATTAACGCAAACACACAACATCCACTGCATAGTGAAATTAGGAAGGTGAAGGGCAGCAGGTTAAAAAGAGGACGGTCGTGGATGGGTCAAGCCGAAGACATTCTTCAACAGGTGTGTTCACTTGAGGACTTAGAACCTGGCGAGGAGTGGGTGCAATTGCCAACAGACTTCTGCACATCCTTTTCAGTTTGCATCCAACTAGATAGAAAATGCAGACAAGAAAATCCGGCTGCTGTTGAGGCTGAAGTACAAGCGTTGATTTTCGAGAATTCGCTAGACGGTGACGCGGTCATCTACACAGATGGGTCGGTCGTCCGACATGTGAGAAGCTCATGGGCCTTTACAGCTTGGGCCGGAGGGAGAATTGTGAAGGAGGACTCTGGTGCTTTCACTGAAACCACAAGTAGCCTGACCATGGAAGTCATGGCAGTAAGTAAAGCAATAACATGGCTCGAGACACAGACATTCACTAGGGCTTGTTTCCTTAGCGACTCAATGAACATGATCAAGAGGATAGAGGAGGGGTCGATCCGAAGAGAATGGCTGCTGCCTCTGAAGCGGTCTCGGCTGGCAAAGATTAGTTTCATCTTCGTGCCAGGTCATGCGGGAGTACAAGGAAATGAGCGGGCTGACAAGCTCGCAGGTGAGGCTACTGTGGAGGGCGGACGCACCATGGACCAGGCTGACATTCTGAATGCTCTACGAGAAGTGAGACTTTTGCGAGAACCAAGTGATGACTGTGAATCTACAACAATGGCCAGACTGCAGGAGCAGCAAATTAAAAGAGGGGTGGCCAAACAAGAACACTACGCAGGAAGCCAAAGAAGATTGATAAACCAACACAGAACTGGCGTCGTTAGCCGCTACACGCTGCGGGATTTGCTGAGGAGGGGATCCGAGCACTTATGGACTGAATGGTTCGATGTGCAACGAGGATGATCTGTCGACTAACTAACTAACTAACTATACAGGTTTATTCACAGGTGATGACTTTATGGTGAAACTAGCAACGTAAATTGAAGTTATGTCACATTGTGACAACGTTATAGCGAAACGACGTAAACCGAAGCGACGTATAGCAGAACCTTCTAGTATTTCGCTGTCGCAGGCCATTGTTTCTTTAGTGCAAGCTATGCCTACGTCAGAAGGTTTTAATTAACTAACTATCTTGAACTGTGGTTGGCAATAATAGGTTAAAGTAACTAATTCATCATATACTGTTTAATAGACTTGCAAGCTGTTCAGTACTACCGTAAAATCTAGTATTAGATTATGATTAGTTATGTTGCTATTTTCCTGTCCTCTTTTACATATTTACATCTCCTATACAAATTATTAAGCAAGCATTAAAACATGTGCTTTGTTTCAGTTGGCTTAAATTTGATGAATTTATTCTAACAGTTGTGTGTTGTTAAGATATTGTGGTACCATTTTCTCAAGTGAGCATGGCTTACTATCAGTAGATTGTGATGGTCTAATTAAATGAAAGCTTTCTGACAGTAACTTTAATGGTAATTCAGCTGCAGTATATTTTTAATATTTTACAACTAAAGAGCAATTTATCTTGGTGACTCTCAGGGGTAGAAAAATCCTGGTCACTGGTCTCCATGATATCTGCAGATGTTTACATGGCACCTGAATTTTCAATAGTTTATTTTAATGCTGTATTATCAAACAAAACTATGCTGGCTCCTGACAACAACAAAATAAAAAGAAGGGAGGGGGATGACTTCTTAATTATGTGTAGGGAGTTGTAGGGATATGTGTAGGGAATCTCTGTAGCGAAGTGGTCAAACCGTCTGACTTGGGCTCAGAAGGTTGTGGGTTCGATTCCAGGCCATCTCCTTCAGTTCATGAGTGAATTTTTTCCAGAAACTCCTGGGGATCATCGCTGGAGCTACGGAGTTCGTGCTTTGTGCAATGTTTTGGCAGTTCGCTGCAGAAAGAGACTGAACCATATGGGATAAAACCCCGGTGCAATGAAGTTGACCCTGTCAACTTTTAAGTGATGTTTTAAAGCGTAGCTTTTCCTCTTCATGTGACTCAATTGACTTTATGCAACATTTCAGGTTTCCACCAACTATGTTAAAAGTTGACAGGATGCTTTGTTTTACAGGACATTGTAATGAACCCTAGCAATAATTGGCTGTTTGTGATTTTCTAGCAACTTTGCATTCATTAGTTTGCATTGCTTTCTGAATCACTGACACTCATGCCATTGTGAAAATCAAGCAAAGTGATTTGTTCTCATATTGCCTGTTGCTGACTTTGAACCCAGTAGGTCGGGATTGTGAAACTGCGTTCATCACCCTCACGCCACAGACACTGACATAGATAAAATCGTAGCAATAAATAATAGACGTAACAAGATTCACAGTTAAATAGTCAAATATTTTTTTTTTCTGCGCAAGGAAGTGTGGTATTATGATGTTATTACTCTTTGTTTTATGGTATCTTTTATCAGAGTTGTGATTGAGTACAACAGCTTGATAGTTTTAGTGACATATCCATGCATGTCTTACAAATATCTGAATATTGAAGTAACTATATGTCCAGTCACTGTTTTACTGTGTTTATGAGTGAATTAGCTACAACAATTAAGCAGTCACACTGCATTGTAGTAAAACTATCTTTAAGAAAGATAACCATGTGTGAATAGAATATAGCTCCAGATGTCCAAATTTAAAAAAAAATATATTTTACATATTTCTGAAGCCCTAATTAATTTAAATATTGAGCACAACCCACTACTGGCAACGCTGATCGTATTCTGGTATGAACCTAAGGCCTATCCACGTCAATATGGAAGCACTATACTCGAGTTTCGCCCTCGTTTGAGCTCGTCAGTAGTGCATATCCCTGACCAGATCCGGAAACAAGCCCTGGATCACTGGCGTGTGAAGCGGGTGTGTAACCACGCGGCACACGTTGGACACACAGCCAAATTATCATAATAGAATATTACAACGTCACCCATCGTAGGTTATGCTCAAGATGCCCTAATTAATTATTGAATATTCCAAAAGCAGTGGACAGATCTGCAGTGACCACCCATTTTCCATTAATTTGATATATACAAACAAAAAGTCTTAAAAGGCTTCTTTTTTAATATATAGTAATTTAATGAAAAATGGGTGGACTCTGCAGATCTGTCCGCTGCTTTTGGAATATTCAATAACTAATTAGAGCTTCAGAAAATATGTTAAAATAAATATGTTAATTTAATATATATTACATTATACTTTACTACTATTATCATATTTTCTCAGTGTGTGTCTTATTCAGTATCTTTTCAAATGGAAATTATGTGCGCCAAGTTTTTTGGTTTGATAAATAATTCAGGCCACATCATTAAATAATTACACATGTCATTGGCACCTTTCCGTCTTGACAGACGATAGTTTGGTACATTGTGCTTCAAAAAGGCTTAATAACTACGACCCATGGCGGTGGCGAGTGTGGCTGGTAAGGCCAATTCTTGCTGCAAATGTTTGCCCACAGTAGATGCATGTGAAAACATGGTCATTTCCATCATCTTACCACCATCTTACTCTCAGTGTGCACCATCTTATGTCTCTCACGCTCTGTGTGTGCTTTATCTGCAATCATTTTCTCTTTTGCCTTTATTCCATTTCTGATGTTTGCCCTCCATGCAACACGTTCAGCGGCGACTTGCTCCCAATGTGCATTATCTATGCCTGTATCAGTCATGTCCCGCTTACACACATCTATGTATCGTAGTAGAGGCCGACCATGAGATCTCCTACCCATCTGTAATTCACCAAAAAAGATGTCCTTTGGTATTCTACCATCATCCATCCTCCTAACATGTCCTTTCCATCTAAGTCTACGAAGACTGAGCATGGAATACACCGTCACACAACCTGATCTTTCCAATACTTCAGTATTTGTGATTTTGTCTTGTCACTTAATACCAAGTATTCTTCGCAGACACCGCATATGAAAGCTGTTTAAACGTTTCTCTTGGCGTGAGTAAGTTGTCCAAGTTTCACTGCCATAAAGAAGAGTACTAAGGACACAGGCTTGTTAGACGAGGACTTTTGTTTTGGCAGTAAGCTTCCTGTTCTCCCAGACTCTTTATGCTAACATGTTCATTGTTGTTGCTGCCTTGCCAATCCTGATGTTGATTTCCTGATCGAGGGATAATTTGCTATTTACCTCTGATCCTAGATATGTAAAATGGTCTATTATCTCCAGTTCGGCGTCGTCAATAAAGATTGATGGTACACCATGTGCACCTTGTGACATAATCTGTGTCTTCTTTTTGTTAATTGTTAAACCAAATTCAGAACAAGCATTGGAGAATGCAGATAGTAGATGTTGTAATTCTTCCTCAGAGTGGGTCGTAATCGCAGCATCATCCGCAAAAAGCAACTCTCTGATTAGTACCCTGCTAATTTTGGTCTTGGCCTTCAATCTCTGAGCATTATAGAGGCCACCATCTGAGCGTGAGTGAATGTATATACCGTCATCCTGATCATGAAAGGCATATTTCAGTAGAAGTGAAAAGTATATCCTAAAGAGGGTGGGGGATAGTACACAACCTTGCTTAACTCCACTCTTGATTTCAAACTCTTCTGAACTTGAGCCATCAAACTTGATTATACCCTTCATGCCTGTGTGGAACGATTCCACAATGGACAGAAGAGTTGGTGGGCAGCCAATCTTCTTTAGTGCTTTGAACAGACCCTCACGAATGACCAAATTGAATGCCTTTGTGAGGTCGATGAAGGCAATAAACAGTGGCTGAATTTGTTTCTGGCATGTTTCTTGCATCTGTCGCAATGAGAATATCATATCAATGGTAGACCGGTTCTGACGGAAGCCGCACTGTGATTCGGGGTAGACTTGATATCCCAGGACTTGAAGTCTGCGCAGGACAATTCTGGCAAATACTTTCCCAACAATACACAGAAGTGAGATGCCCCTATAGTTGTTACAGTCGCTCCGATCGCCCTTGTTCTTGTACAGCGTTATGATGTTTGAATCTTTGAAATCATGTGGGACTTGTCCTTCTTGCCAGCATAGCTCTATTAGCTGGTAGATCTGTAGAGCGAGTGTGTCTTGCCCACTCCTGATTACCTCTATTGGAATCCCATCCTTACCTGGAGCCTTGCCAGATGCAAGCTCATTTATAGCACACTTAACTTCTGCTATAGTGGGAAGTGTGTCCAGGTGGTCAAGAGTTGGCAGGGCCTCTATGGCGTTGAGGGCATCATCTGCTAGCTTGGTCTCACTTGAGTAAAGCTCTAAATAGTGCTCGACCCATCTATCCATCTGCTGTTTTTTATCAGTAATGATTTCTCCAGTCAAGGTTTTCAGCGGTGCACTTCTTTTGATCATTGGACCACAGGCTTTCTTTATCCCTTCATACATGCTTCTGATGTTTCCCTTATCACTTGCGATTTGAATGGACTCACATAACTTGATCCAATAGTCATTCGCACACTGCCTGGCAGCCTTTTGTACATCCTTCCTCGCTTGCTTCAGCTCACTCAGAGTGTTACGCGTTGGTCTTTCCTTGTTTCTTAAGAGAGCTATCTTCTTTTTATCAATAAAGGGCTGCAGTATCTGGCTGTTTGCCGCAAACCAGTCCTGCCTCTTATGATCCACAGTGCCGTAAACCCCTACCGCTGTTTTGTAAATAGTTTCCTTAAGTTTACTCCATTTATCATTTACTATACAATTTTCTGATGTATCATTGAAAGCGTCTTCAAGTTGCTGTTGAAATTCAAAGCACTTTCCAGGATCATGAGTGTTAATAATATTAATCCTGGGGCTAGACTTGTGTTTAGCTGTGTAGATTTTCTTTGGTCTCAGTCTAACCCTTGCAACAACCAAAGAATGATCTGTATCACAGTCAGCACTGTGGTAACTTCGAGTTAATGATGTATGGTTCAGATGTTGTCTCAGTGTGATAATGAAGTCCAGCTGATGCCAATGGCCGGATCTTGGATGTTTTCATGTGACCTTATGCAGCTCTTTTGTTTTTAAAAAGGAGTTTGTAATACATAGGTCATTTCTAGTGCAATGCTCCAGCAGCCTTTGCCCATTATCATTCATGCGACCGATGTTGTATTTTCCAAGGCACACTGGCCATGAACTCGAGTCCTTGCCCACACGAGCATTGAAATCACCGAGCATATAAATGTAGTCAGATTTTGGAACTGCCTTGATCGCAGAGTCTAGCTGCTCATAGAACGTATCCTTCACATCATCAGAGGAAGTGAGTGTCGGTGCATATGCAGTGAGAATGGTGGCAAATCCACAAGAGGTTGCCAAGCGCAGTGATAATAATCTTTCATTACCTCCAGCTGGCATATCAATCATTCCCAGTAGTGAATTCTTCACTGCAAAGCCCACACCATGTTGCCTTTTTTCTTCCTGCCCTCTTCCCTTCCAAAAAAGGTGTAATTGTTTTCCCTGAGTGACCCTTCCTCAGAGAGGCGAGTCTCCTGCAGGCCAGCAATATCAATGTTAAGACGATTGAGTTCAGCATCAATCACAGCCGTTTTTCTCACATCGTCAATATTTGTCAAGTCAGTGGAAAATCCTGGACACATGGTTCTCATGTTCCAGGTTGCAAGCCGTAGCTTGAGGTTTCTATTATTCTTTTTATTAGTACCTGGTGCATTGGTTTTACAGCTTGCGATTCAGATTTTGTCCTAGCCCCAAGCACCCATTGAAGCAGGCAGGCTGTGGTGGATCAGCACCCATTGGCCGGGGTCTGCCCAGCTTGAGGCGGGCGGTAGCTGATCAGTGTCACCTGTAGGTGTCTCCCACCGTCAGAGGCAACGCGTGGCGCCCCATGTCTACGCCAATTGACAAGGACTTATAACCCGTAACAGTTGCCTCTCGCTTTGATTCCGAGATCGGTTAAGACCAGGGATGGAGTTATTGCCTCTCCATAGCACAAAGCCTGGGCTAAAATAAAGAAACCATGTGTTGCCCATGCAGCATGATCCCTCTCTCGGCCTGCCTAGTTCACACCAGAGGAAAGTTAACACCTATACATCTGGAACAAGACAAGCTGCAGAAGCTGCCGGATCAGCAAAGCAATGCTCTAACTGTCCGCCTGTCGGAGCTTCGATCCTAGACCAGCTGCCAACCAAGGCTTAGGGCCTGGTCTGCCCTGCCATGACTTATTTTGTCTTTGGGTTGCATTTCCTCGCACCAGGATAAGGCTTGTACCCTCCCAATTGCGCTCTTCTGCCCGAAGCCATTGGCACAATGTGAGGTGTCGGGTTTGGTAAGCGCCGCCCAACATTCGGCGCTGACAGAAAGCAGGTAGTACCGTCTACTGTCATACGGTAGCTCAGTCATATCTGACTAAGACCTGACACCTCAGATTACACATGTAATCAGTTAATAACTAGGAGACAATAGGTTTAATAAAACAACTGCCTGGACAGAATATAATGTGTATTCATATAACTATTGGCTGGAAGAGATGAATCATACCTTTTCCTCTCTTTAAGACATATTTGTTATATGGTGCTGACTCCACATTTTTAAAGACCAATCAGCACTAATCCGTGATATGGTCAGACCCACAGGGGCGACCTTTACATGCCCATATATTTCCTGGTACCAATTTTAGGCTGGGTCCACCTAGGAGCAGAGATCAATGTACAATAGTATTCCTCGTCTTTGGGGTTAGTTAGTCGAGGTTCCAACTTCATGGCAAAGGGTCGCCCCATTATGCCCCATTCCTGTGCCAGTGGATGTTGCACAAAAATGCTCCTCGCTGCCCCATATGAAAAGTGGAACAGAAAGGAGTCTTGACAAACCAACAGCCCGCACAGGTATACTATTCATAATGCTGCTGCCAGAATGCCAACACAAAAGTCCGCCATGAAAAATACAGTTCATCGTTGATGGAAGCAGCAGTCACTAGAAAACCATCAGCCACACATTACTGCATAAGGCAACCCAGTTAGTTCAGCAACTGGCCAGTCGCCATTCTTCTGAACACGCAGTTCACGCTACAAACATCCACAGGCAGATGTAAAAGCACTCCACACAAAATTAACAGCGAACAGTGTCGCTCTGCCCACTCAACTCAGTAGCATGGTGATGGAACCATAGTCATTAGGGTATACAGACACATGTCCACAGGGTCGACAGGCAAGTGTGCTAGTCATTTTGGCTCCCAGGGTAGATTTAGTTACTATAACGACTGTCTTAGATGGAATTTGAATTAATAATTTATACAGAGGGGGTTAATAAAATGACAGTTTGGGATAGATGTTAAGTTATGGACTCGGCGGTGTGGTGAAATAGACCCCAACTGAAACATGTGATGGTTCTGCAGGGCCTTGAATATCTTTCATAAAATATACACAATTTTATAAGTGTCACTTGATAGGAGACACACCACAGTGATCCACGCTGTTAAAATATGTAAGTATCTGTTTATGGGCACTTCTGCTAACATCCAAAAGATGTTGCCTTAATCAATTGGCCAAATTAAGCCTTACAGACAAAAAGGTAGCAATAAATAGTAGACGTAAAGAGATTCACATTTAAAGAGTAAAATGCTTTTTTTTCTGAGCAAACTTTTTCCACTACATCACTTCCTGTCAGCTGACTTGTGTAGATTGTGGCACACACTTTGATTTTTGTATCCTAGGATTTAGGTGTCTCCAGACACAGACTTTGATTTTTGTATCCTAGGATTTAGGTGTCTCCAGACACAGACTTTGATTTTTGTATCCTAGGATTTAGGTGTCTCCAGAACCTAAGCTGAGTGACATGCTTGTAGTTTGTAAGCTCCATAACACATTGGCTTGAAACATGTCACATTTGTCTCCTCATATGTCCCTCCTAGCTGCAGACGCACTTAAATCTGACCTCAGACATCCTTAAAGATGATGTTTTATCTCTTATTGTGTCTTCAACTAGCAGTTGTTCATAGATGTCTTCAAAGTACCTCCTTTGTCCTTTGTACCTTCAACGTTTTTCTTTTTTTGCATATCCTATTTTATATTTATTATATATATATATGTCTTGGCAAGTTTTACATTCAGTTGTTTGCCATTGCTTTTTGAACAACCACAGCTGTGTTTCGTATGTGAGTATACATTATTACAAACAGCATCCTTAACCTCTTAACCAAGGAGACCAGCTGCCTTCAACTAGCAACTGTTATTAATTGTTTTCAAAGTACCTCCTGTATCCGTTGTGCCTTCAACTAGCAACTGCTAGTAATTGTTTTCGAAGTATCTCCTTTGTCCATTGTGCCCTCAACTAGAATCTGTTAATAATTGTTGTCAAAGTACCTCCTTTGTCCATTGCGTCTTCATCTAGCAGTTGATCACAGTTGTCATCAAAGTACTTCTGTTGTGTGCATTCCAACAACTTAAGTTCATGAAGCCAACAGATTACCTCACTTGTCATCTTGCTCACCAACATGAACTGAACAATATATCCATGCTTACATTGATATACCTCCAAGAAAGAAGTGTCAGATCTCTGTGCCCCACCATGCCACATCTGTCCTTTTTAAACTGTACACGAGGTATATCATTCTGAACTATAATAGTTAGGCACCAACAGAAACCACACAAATATAAATACCCAGACATGCAGAGACACCTATTGTATATGTTCCGCTGTTGTGTTATCTTGAGAAAACATCCTAATTTGAGACATAAGCATGTTCTGCCTGACTAACTCACAAAGCCATTGTCACATGACATGCTCTCATATTCACATGTTGTTCTTGTTTGGTTAGATACAGGATGTTGTGTTTATAAAATAAAGCCTTAGTTATCGTTCAGAAGCCAGGTGTATCACAGTAACTGCAATCTGCTCTATGTTGTATCACTGCATATAAAAAGTAAATGATATATTGCCCCTTTATTCTCTGTCTCCTTCTTTTGTTCTTTATCTCTCATTGGGGCATAAGGTCTCAACCAGGCCATTCTATCGTTTTGCTATCTCGTGCAGCTCAATCCATATCCTCCCTATAATATTTATTTCGGTCTCTAATTCTCTTCTCCGTGTGTTTTAGGTCTTTCTCCATTTCATTTGTCCTGTTGGAGGGATCAGCATGGCCATATGGATAAAAGTGCTTGTTCTTAACCATTCAGTGCTGATACCAAGGTAGCGGGTTCAACTCCTACACCGGTCAGTTGGACTAAATTGTTGACTTCTCTTCCTTGACTTGGGGTTGTAAATTACAAATACCTCTGAAGTCTGACAGTGAGGGACATGGGTAATTGGGAATGCTAATAAAAAATCAGTCCAGCGCACTAGAAATGGTAGCGTGTGAATAGCCTATGCTTCAAAGCGAGCGGATGCACACAACAAAATTGTCCTGTGGGTTCCAGACAAAGAATTGTCTAGTTCTATTGACAGGTTTTCTCAGTGTATGTCCTATCCAGTCTCAACATCTTTTCCTCACCTCATCTTTTTATTTGGTTCTCTCGATGAGCTTCACATTATACTCTAATGTATGTACTCATTATACTCTAATGAACTGGATAGTATTAGATATGCCTTGATGGTTTCATCTCTGTATAAAGAAGCTGCCAACTGCATGGGCAGTGCTTAAGAGTGTGGCAAGACCGATTAATGGGACAGGGCATTCATTGGAACAGGTGAAAACATCTTCACATGAGGAGAGCACTTGGCCTGGTAGCTGAAAATTACTATCAAAGGCAAGGGCTTCAATCACCCATGTGAGGGTGGAAGGCAGGGGGGAATAATCACATTATTTTATCAAGAGTGAGTGTCTGAACAGGCCACACAAGTCAGGAATGGAGTGACTTCTGCATAAACTTTATACCAGTCTTTGGACAGTACAGACTGACATAGCATTGCTGAGGCAGTTACC
Source organism: Cepaea hortensis (assembly GCA_963921405.1). Classification (NCBI taxonomy): domain Eukaryota; kingdom Metazoa; phylum Mollusca; class Gastropoda; order Stylommatophora; family Helicidae; genus Cepaea; species Cepaea hortensis. Next base: position 205,348,648 of record OY992876.1, read on the forward strand.
TTCTGTGAATGTCCAGGGAACAGTTCCCCACAAGGAGATCAATTTTAATGATGAACATTTGTGACATAGTGGAAATAAAAAAGAAAAATTTAAAAGGAGAAAGAAAAAGGATTTAAAAACTGATATACTAATAAAACACATTTACATGCTGAGATTGTGGTTGGTTGGTGAATCCTATGTACAGGTGAGGTCTGAGGCATAGACATTCATGCAGTTTGAGACATGAAAAAGGCTCGCATATTTCACTGTAAGTTTGGTGTAGACCCGGTACCAAAGCACAGTCTCCTGGGGGTTGTGTTGCTGAGGTGTCTTATCTGTCTCAAAAACAGAGGGGTGTGTAAGACTGGTACTGGAACTTCACATCTGGGAAGAGGCGTGTTAGGATGTAACTGAGTCATGATTCAGCAAAGCACATGTAGACAGGCTGTTATTAGGCCAAGGTTGGTCTTGTCTCCTACACAGAATTTAGGTATGTCAATAGAGGGAATGCTGTGATATATACATACTATCTGCACACTTGCAATCAATGATCCTGTATAGGACATGCAACTACCTGCATACTCACTTACCAACCTATCTGCTTACTTGGTTTTGATAAAAGGGATTTGCTGCTGCCGAGCTTGTAGTGGCGTGCCAACAAAACATGCTAGTTAGTTAGTTAGTCGACAAGTCATCCACATTGCACATCAGACCATTCCGTCCATAAGTGCTTGATGCTCAGTAAATCCCACAGCATGTAGCACCTAACAATATCAGTTCTGTGTTGATTTATTAATCTTTCTTGGCTTCCCGCCAAGTGTTCCCGAGAAGCTCGACAGATGAATAAAAAACACTTGCTTACTTCTCTAACTAATATGTGAACTCAAGCCTTTGTAGAAGTGTATCTAAGTTAAATATAAACAAAAATGCTCCTATTCTTCTTATCACCCACAATCAGTAAGCAATGTCGAAGGAGACAACTCAGTCCATTTTGTGTAAATCATGCTATTAACTCGGTTATTTCCCATATTATTATGACTAACTCGGGAAGGAAGAAGTGTGGGTTATCCACATACGCATTCGAGAATATTAACAACTGCGCAACTACTAACATTGGGCTGCAGGATGTCAGAATGCAGTGGTATATGCATTGCTGGGAAATCCTGTATTCTATGAATCTGACTTTATCACCATGCCTTCTTTAATGTTAATCAGTGTATCATGAGACCTTTCAAGAAGCAAGATACTTGTGTCTGTTAGTGTTAACTGGTAATTCAAACCCAGAAGCCACAAACAATAAGCACGATTTATTGCCTGGCATATTTCGCTGCATATCATCAGGTGCATACTGCAGAGTTATATATCACATTAAGTGATTAAATGAATAATACTTTAGCTGAAACACTTAAAAGACATAATTACAAGTATTGTTCGAATGTCGAATGCCAGTCAAATAAATCGTGCAGTATATTGTTTTTGGCTTTTGTATTTAAATTCACTAAGGTTATACATTGTTTTGAACTGACTGGTAATTCGAACCAGGTCTGTATGATTTATAGCTGTTTGTCGTAATCAACACCTCCAACCCCAAGGTGTTCGTGATAAGTGATTCACTTTTTCATGTGAATCACACCCATCGCATAACACATCACGTTATCAGATACTTATCACGTTTGTTCAGTGCAAGCTTAAAAAATCTGGCTGCCCAGTTACAACTTTATAATTTTATTAACAACTATATTTAGCCTCATTGAAAGTAATTCATTGGTGGGTTTTAATAGTGGTGGTTATTCAGGGGACATCTAGTAAAGAAACCTTCTAGGACTGAAATAATAATGGGGAGCATGACATTTATAAAGAAATCTTTCACATTGTAATATCACAGACAGATAGCTTCTTCTTCTTCTTCTTCTTTTTCTTCTTCTTCTTCTTCTTTTTCTTCTTCTTCTTCTTCTTCTTCTTCTTCTTCTTCTTCTTCTTCTTCTTCTTCTTCTTCTTCTTCTTCTTCTTCTTCTTCTTCTTCTTCTTCTTCTTCTTCTTCTTCTTCGTCTTCTTTTTCAGCTTTCCGAGCCATTGAGGTTCTTTGCTGCAGATACAATCCGTCTCCATTCGTCTCTCTGGTTGACCCTCTCTTGCCAGTCGTTGATTCCAAGTGCTTGTAGGTCTGTACATGTATTATCTCTCCACCGTCTTCTTGGTCTACCTCGGGGTCTACGGTAATTTATTTCCTGAGTGTAAGCGAGTTTTGTTTCCCTATTGTCTTCCATTATTTCTATAAGCCCCAGCCATACTCGCTGACTATGTATAATTCTCGTATAGCTGATTGTGTGTAATTCTCGTTTTATGAAGGATATACTTAACCAATATGACACTCTGATAGCCCATTGTAATGACAGCGGAGCTGCGATACTGCGCCTTTAGGTCGACAAATCCGATTTCTGCAGGTGTTTGTTGACCGGGTTAACCATCCCGGGGTGGGGGTGGGGGGTTTGAGTTTGAGGTGAACGTCGTACCTCTGAGCCACGGCCACATATTACCCTCCCCTTTTTCCAGTGCGGTGTGTACACTTGCAATGAATATAAACAAGACACCATTTTTTTTTTTTAAATTCGCATATCCTTTTACAGGACATCGCTGTCAACATCAGCATCTTTCAGCTGATTGTTGATTTCTTGGCAAGATTACGCTCAGTAGTTTGCCATTGCTTTCTGAGCGGCCGGCTCACTTATCCCGCAAGTCACCAACGCGGGTAGAACCGCTTCCAATTCTCGCGCGCTATGTTACCCTGCGTGAATAAACGGGATTGCGGAGAAAGCCAGAGAGACCGGCAAGACACCTTTAGTCTTCAATATTTGTAACTGGCGTAATGAACTTGAAAGCAGTGTCTTTTCCCAGTACATTGAATGCTGTACATCATTGCCTGGTGGAATAATGCATTGCTCGTGGTGTAGTTTGTTGTTTCCGTCTCATATTGCCGAGCATCTCCTGCTTAGTCATGCATATATTAGAATAGATGCAAGTGAGGGGAAAAAAGAGATGAGGGGTGGAGGTTGTTTGCTAGGAGTTGAAGATTAGTTTTATCTCAAAAGGTAGATAAACGGAAGCACAGGTAAACAGTTGTACAGGAGAATATCGGCGAGGTAATCAGCCGGCTGAGGTCTCGCTGAGCTGGGGTGAAGCAAATTGCCCGTGGGAAATAAACGCTTGCTACATTGGCCTGTGGCTTAGGGGATAGTGAGACGTAGGCCGTAAGGATAAGAGCGCTCGCACTTATATTTCCGTTGCATTGATGACGTGGTAGGGTTTCAGTCCCTGCACCGACATTAAGTTTGATTTAAACGGTGACTTCTCGATATACCATCCCACAGTGTTGGGGCTCCCCCATTAACTGGAGATTCTAATTAATCTCCCTGGCCCCCACATCTGCCTTACTCCGACCCCGCACCCGCAACCTTGCATTGTTACTTTCACTGTTCCTCCCGCATTGTCACAGTTGACTTCTTGATAAAAAAAAAGCAACGACAAATTACTGACTGTAAGTAAAAACATACTTCACATAGTAAAATCACACAGATAGCCAGATGGGCTTGATTCCTATATAATGAAAGAAACACTTCACATTGTAATATCACATACGCTCGCAAGTTTCCGTGTGATTCTGATATCATGAAAGTATCAGAAGATTACACGAAGTGCTGCTTGCTGACAATGAAAAAAGCAATGACAAACTACTGACCTGCCTACAAAATCGACCTAGGGTTGGGCCGTCCTGCAAAGGACATGCAACAGTTTTAAAACATTGACCAGCATTTGTGACTAAGGAGATAGTGTGACGTGAGGCTTCATAAGTCCCCGACATATCGTGTCGAGGGCTCCAAATAAGCTGCTGGCGATTTCGAAGCAGATCGCTTTGCGTCGATTTAAATGGCATAAGGCGTCGGCCGTTCAGAAAGCAATGTCAAACTAATTAACTAAAACATCAAACATTAAAAAAAAATTGCTGGGGTGCTTCATCGTCATTTAATGGACATGCAGCTAATATTGATCAGAGTACAATAGTGAGAATAACATGGCCTTGCTTTAGGAATATTGATAATTGCTGTGATATGGGCCATCTTTGAAGACTACGCGAAACAAGGACAATTTCTAGGAAACATCTCAGCTGTATACCGCTCGAGCCAATATGCAGTAAGAGCACAAACAGGTATATCAGATGTTTTCACAGTCAATACTCTCTCTCTCTCTCTCTCTCTCTCTCTCTCTCTCTCTCTCTCTCTCTCTCTCTCTCTCTCTCTCTCTCTCTCTCTCTCTCTCTCTCCTCACTAGTCTTATCTACACGGCAACCGGGTTATTTTTCTCTTCTAGCTCCTATCCCTTGACCTGTCCGACATGGTAGACCGACCATTGCCGCTCAACCGTCGACATAGCTCTTGGGGGTCATTGTAACACATAGACCCCTCTACCTCGTCAATGTGATGCACAACATAGGGTTGTTTTTTCTCCTACCTACAATGAAGCCGAACGGCTGCATTGAAGTCAGATATGCCTTCTGGAACCAACTTATTTTCCTCACTCGACAGGAAATAAAAATGTAGGGGTGTCGTGTGGAAAGAAAATGAGGGATCAGACCCAGTACAAGGTTAATGGGAGTGTGAAACTGCAAGCACCTCCTGCCATTTCAATTAGGTTAAGGCACGCGTTTGTAATGTTACCCAGATAAGTCTTTGGCGGTCTGGTCTGATCTGCTTATGGAATCACTGTTTCAGATCCCGTTGCACAAATACTGAGAAAATCTCCACGTCTGTTGAATGACTGATGGAGAATGCGAATGAATGATCTAGTGTCTTATTTGCCTTTGTGTCTGCGGCACGCTGGTTCAGTTCTGCACACAATCATGTGTTTCAGACACGCTGGATCGGTTGTGCACCCGGTGATGTCTTTATTTGTTTCCTTATCCAGATGCCGGAACGATAGGCTTAATCACTTCTTTTATTTGTCACTTTATTGCAGCTTAGTTATTTTCTTAGTCTGTAATGCTCAAGGATTGACATTTTTAAAGGTTTATTATTATTATTATTTCTCTGCATACTTGTATGCATGTGAAACATCGACATGAAATGCTGAGGTAGAAAAGAACATTCCACCAGTGGAGCTGAGATGTTCGTTTAAAAAAATGGAATTTTCAGGCAAGAGGGTAGTCTTTGCTGCACCGGGTTTTATCACAAATATCTCGATTTATATTCACACAGGGGCCTGCAGAAAGCGTCGCACAGAGCACAAACTCCACTGCTCCAGTGATGACCCCACGGGTCTCCGAAATAATTGCACTTGTGACACATGGTGGTGGGTTTGGATAAAGTGGTAAAAACATTGCCTGGGAGCAAGCACGACAGGAGGCTTCTGATCATCAGAAGGAGTACCCCTTGACGAATATTTCGGCCCCTTTACCGAAATAATCGCACTCGTGACACATGGCGGCGGGTGTGGGTAAAGTTTGTATCCCAACGGTCGTTGAGGAGAAAAGGTTATTATTATTTGCTTATCTTCTTCGTATGATCGCTGTCTATCGCGACAGTACTGTCAGGTGGGTTTTCTTGACCAGTCCGTTCGTGTTTTGTACTTGCTTTGTAGTAGTTCCTTACAGATTTGTGCATTTTGAGCATTTTGTGTGATATTCACTGGCATAAAAACGGAGCATAATGGGGTGACCCAATCCCGTGGAGTTGGAACCGCGACTAACACACACCCTTAAAGTTTGGGGTCGTGTTGGTTCAGAGGGCCGGTACATTTTCAGAACTCGGATGTGCTTAGGTCAATCCAAAGAGCGTGTTCGGCAGTTTGTTTGTTTAGTCCATAGGTGTGTGTTTTAGAGGTTTGGGGTGTCTCTGACTCAGAAAAAGTAACAGGTTCATTCGCAGTTGAAGGCCAATGTTTACAGTAACCCGGGGATGCTATAAGGCTTCGTCATTCCTAGGTATGGGATCCAATATCTGTCCCGGATAAGTGCTTAATTCTTTCTATCCCAGTCAGGTGTCTCTACATAACTTTTTACCGAGAAGCGTGAAGACAGGCTTGTTTCAGTAAAAAAATCAAAGATAAGGAGCATTCTTTGGGTCTTTTCAACAGGACATGCTGGTGTCATGTTAAACGAGCAGGCTGGGCCTGAGCCGATGTGTGAGGTATTGGTGCATGAAAAGACAGACGTGGTCAGATCCTTTGAGATCTTGTGTATAGTCTGGAACAGGCACTATGACTCGATATACTCTAGCGGAGATATTAAGGAGGAGATTTGAGCAGATGTGAAGGAGGAGATTTGAGCATATGCTAAGGAGGAAATTTTAGCAGATGTTATGGAGGAGGTCTGAGCACGTGTTGACCTGTCCGGGGTCCGACGGTGATGATCCTGACTACTCACTAATCGCAGTGTGAAAGAATAAATAAATCTTCATGGCACTCGAATGGTGCGGCAGCGAGTGGCTACATGGTCTGACCCTAACTTAATACTCCTAAGAAAGGCCTGGCGGGCACATAAGCAGACCGCAGCTAGTACCATTAGTATTGGGACTTTTCGCTGGCTGTTGAAGATCAGGAGGGAGCACGTATGGGAATGTTCCGAGTGCTGTGATGTCGGTTTTTGGTTTAACTATAATTCTTCCATCCAGCAGAGTTCTTTTCCATTTTATGATTGGAGATAAAAAGACTCATAATAACATCACTATGGGACAAAGTCAGAGTAACAGGTGGAATGCAATCAGTTAATATAACAGCTTCCGTGGACATGTCGTGAATTCACTCCAAGTTTACAATCAGATGTCAAAAATACCAAGGACAGTCAGATTAACAGCTGCAACTTGTTTACTTCTGGTCGGCGAGATCAGAACAGTCGGGAGACCTGGAGAATTCTCCGACATCAAACGAATTGGCGGCTTGTTATTGAGACCGGAAATCAGAGAATGCAGGAACACACTAGTTGTGTTGGTTGTGAACAAAGAAAGACAACTCTTGCATTGATTAAACCAAGGGGACATAAGATTTCTGGAAATAGTTAGTGCCCTTGGGGACACCTGCGTGACATCAAAGACTTAACTGAAACACTCCCGGCACTTTGACAGATACAAGACTTGTGTACATTAGTGTTGAAGAAAGAGTTGACTAGGGCAGAAGTGCTTTGTCACTGCAGTTATGGATTTTAATAACGTCTACCGTGTGCGGGATTAATTAGATTTAATTTTACACGTGCCTGTTATGGCAAAATGTAGATGTGATTTAGCAGAACTGCTGTGTTGCCTAAGGTTCCCCTACGTCTATGAAGAGGCTCTACACTGGGTTTGATGGAGGCCAACTCTCCTTAAGAAGAACATACAATGAACATTCACGTTATGTTTATAATATGAATAAATACCCAGAAGAAAGTACAATCAGCACTGTTTATGCTAGGCCTAGAATCCAGAGGGTTCATACGAACCGGACTCAAGTGAGAGAAACATTATAAACGATTCTTTTACAATAGGGATTCACCCAGGTCGGGTGATACTCGTTTTCTTCACCACATACCACTGAACAATAGAGTCTAGAGAAAGACATTTTGACATGAAGTTCTCGTGGAATAAGTTAGTCTAGAGAAGAACATGGAACATGAAGTTCTCGTGGAATAATTTAGTACAGTGAAGAAGTACTTTAGAACAGTTTGTGTGTGACAATCTATGAACATGGATTAGAAAAAATGTGAGACCTGTGACATTGAAACCTAGTTTTCACGGTACAGTGATCCATACTTAGTTGAGTTATAGGGACTGGAGTCTTTACAGTGATTGACAAATCCATGATTAAGATTATACAATAACTATTTTTGTGGATCATGCATCTAGTCGACCCAGTGGATCCTGGAGAAAGTCAACGTCTGGAAGAAGAGACGCATCAATCGGTGAGGTGTTCACTTACTAAGCTATCATGCTGTGGCGTACCCTTGCTATGATGATCATCTGACTTGGCTCCTGATCTGCTGCTCTGAATCTACATACACACTAGAATATTCGACACACATTCTACACAGTACACACACACACACACACACCTCACACCCATTCTCTTTGGTTTAATAAATTATTTTGTATTTATTTAATAAAGCTAGAGTTGTTGAGTATGTTGTGTTGGGGAAGAGTGAGAGGGGGCATGATCTAGGAGTGAGGGAGAGTGAGAAAGGGGTGTCTGCAGACTGACAGAGTCTGGTGGTTTCTCTAGGACATAATATTGGGTTAATAAAAATGTGGGTGTTGATTCCCCTCACTCCAGGGACGACACTAAAGTAAGAAAGGATAACTTACGACATTTATTGGGGGCTCGTAAACGTGATCTTTGGACAGCTGGATCTCTCGTAAACGGGATCTTTGGACAGCGGGATCTCTTGTAGACGGGATCTGTTGACAGCGGGATCTCCTGACAACTGGGTCCTTTGACACGGGATTTTTAGTTAAAGGACGGAGATATTGTTAGAGAGAGAATCCAGCTAGAGTGAATGTGGATAAGGGTTAAGACACATTTCTTACCTGTTCACACTTCACACGTCTGCATAAGTCTGTGGTCCTGATTCTGCTCTTGTCACTGAGTGATTGTGTTGTGTTGTGCTGTGTGTTAGTAAATATATAGATTAACTGTAATTGTTCATTACCGATATATTTCTCTTGGAGATAATCTACACTCTATCTGCTGACTTACCTCTCTGAAAAATGGCCACTCCTAAACTAACCACGGCAGAACTAAGAGCACAGGGGGAAGAAATGGGCTTGTCGGGTTCTTCTCTAACAGATTGCATACAGGAGGTGGAGAGGGAGTTTCGTCAAGCAGAAAGGGAAGATCGAAAGGCCGAGTTGGAATTGAGAAGGATGGAGTTAGAACAAGCAGCTAAGAAATTGGGAGCAGAACAAGCTGCTAGGCAATTGGAAGCAGAACAAGCTGCTAAGAAATTGGAAGCAGAACAAGCTGCTAGTTAATTGGAAGCAGAACAAGCTGCTAAGAAATTGGAAGCAGAGCAAGCCATGAGAAGGCTGGAAATTGAAGCTGAGCAGGCAGCCAAGAAACTGGAATTTGAAGCTGATCAGGCTGCTAGGAAACGGGAAGCGGAGCAAGAGGCTCAGAAAAGGGAGCACGAGTACCGGATGAGGGAACTAGAGTTGAAGAGACAATCTAATGGGGAAACTGAGGGAGCAGTGGGAGGTTCCTCTCTCCCTGGCTCAACCCCAGCAGGTGGACATAGCTACCATGCTATGAAGTTTCCTCTAGCAATCTACCAGGAGGACAAGGAGAAGATTGACCAGTACCTTCAACGCTTCGAGGCCATGTCTGTTGCTATGGGTCTGGACTGTGACAAATGGTGTCTTAAGCTATCCCAAGGATTACGCGGGACCGGCTACGAGGTTTATTCCTGCCTGCCACCAGGACATGAGAACAATTATGATGAATTGAAGATGGCTCTGCTGAAATGATTCGAGGTTATGTCACATACCTACAGGAAAAAATTTCAAGCCACAAAACGAGAACCGGGGGAGTTGTTTGCAGCCTACAGTTTGCGTCTAAAATCCTATCTCCATAAGTGGATGGATTTGGCTGGGTTTGCACATGACTATGAGAGTCTGGAAGAGCTCATGGTGGTCGACCAGCTGAAGAAGCAAATGTCGAAACCCCTCAGGACATTCCTGGGAGAACAAGGAGCGGAATGTATTGACCTCGTTACAAAATTAGAATGGTTCGTCAAGGTACATGGGGAGGCAGGGGAAAACCATTCCACCAACACCAAAAGTCAGGAGAAACATGACAAGAAGAAAGCCAAAAACTCAGGAACCAAAAAGGGGGAACCTTATGTACAAAAATCAGAGGATAGTTCAGAGAAGACGAAGGAGGGAAGCAAGAGCACTTCAACCTCTACACCAAAACGACCGTGGTCGGAGAAGTGGTGTTCAATTTGTAAGTCACCCTCTCACAATACGAGGAACTGCAGATCGAAGGCTAAGAGCCCTCACTTCGCAGCATGTCAAGTAACTTCCAAGGAGGTTGTCACTGAGAATGCCAAGGTCAACAAGGAAGCTCGCCACCAGGAGAGCTCACTCAAGTCCGGCACTAGAAAATCTAGGACAGGGAAATGGTGCAACCAATGCAAGTCAAACACGCACAATGCTACTGACTGCAGGGGAAAGTAAGGAGATGCTCAATTCGCCGTGTGCTCCGGGAAACCTAAGGTGGAGCCCACCGAACGGGTCGAGGCCGAGGAAGAGACTCCAGACCAGGAAAAACCACCTGTAGTGGAATTGGTAGAGGTTAACGGTCGTCAAGTGGAGTGTTTGTACGACACAGGACTGGATGGGGAGGCCGTGATTTCTGTGGATCTGGTACATCCAGAACAATTCACAGGTGAGACCATGGAGATACAGCCTGCACAGAAGAGTGCTGTGGCCATGAAGTTGCCCATTGCTAAAGTGGAGATTCAGTCAAGATATGTCACCGGCACAATCAAGGCTGCTGTCTTGACCGATCCCATTTTCCCCGTCATCCTTGGTTATTGGTATGTCTTTCTGGGAATGCCCAGGGAGCCAATCCATATGGGAGCAATACAGACTCGCTCTCAGACGAGAACAGAAGAGGCAGAAGCAATTGTGACTAACCCAATGCCGGGGGAGCTATGAACTGCCCAGAGAGAGGATGCTAGTTTACGTCCATGCTACAAAAAGCTGCAGAGAAGTGCTGATCCCCCAGGACGTGGGCAGTACTACATGAAGAATAGGATACTCTAAGGAGAGCAAGAAGGGGATACAACCTAAAAGGTCAGTTGGTCATCCCGAAAGCTCACCGGTCCCAGATTCTTCATATGGGGCATACCATCTCATTTAGTGGGCATATGGGTATTGCCGCCACCATGCAGCGAATTTCCTGCCATTACTATTGGCCGGGAATGACAGAGGATGTGCGTCAGTATGTGAAGTCATGCCCTGAGTGCCAGAGGGTGGCACCGAAACACTGGACAGCACCGGTGGTCTTGGGTGAGATGCCCATCATGAACTCTCCTTTCGAGAGGGTAGCCATCGATATCGTGGGTCCACTTCCCAGGACTAGGAAGAGGAACATGTATATTCTCACAATGGTGGATTGCTGTACAATGTGGGGTGAAGCCATAACATTGACCACGATTGACTCAAAACGAGTGGCGGACGCACTGATGGAGGCCTTTACAAGATTAGGCTTTCCTGATCAAATACTGACGGACAATGGGTCCCAGTTTTGTGGAAAATTGATGGAGGAGGTATTTAGGGTGTTCCACTCTAACCATATCCATATAAGCCCTTACCACCCTCAAGCCAATGGACAAGTAGAGCGTTTCAACGGCACGTTGATGACAATGCTCTGGAAACTGGCACAGGAAAAACCTGATAGGTGGGATGAATATATCCCATCAGCTTTCTTTGCCTATCGGGAAGTTCCTCATGGCTCAACAGGACTACCACCCGCTACGTTGCTGTTTGGTCGTCCAATCAAGGGACCGTTGGAAGCCATGTTGAGGAGTTGGACTGAAGAGGGGACGTCAGAAGAAGTGATCTCTTCGTACAAATATGTGGAGGAACTGAAAGAAAAACTCCACAAGGGATTGACTCTGGCTAATCAAAACTTGAAAAAGGCCAGAAAAAGACATGCGGCTTACTACAACCGTAGGTCTAAAGACAGATCTCTAGAGGTGGGAGACAGTCTTGTTGCTACTCCCAACGGGAAACAACAAACTGGAGATAGGTTGGCAAGGACCATTTCCCGTGGAAAGGGTGATATCCAGAACCAACTATCAGATCCGGATCCGGGGAAAGTCGAAGATTTTCCATATCAATCTCCTGTGGAAATACGAGGAGAGATCCGGAGACAAGGCAGCCCACCTCATGGCAATGGCAGTTGCAGTGGAGACTGAAGTGGGAACCAACGAGGGCAGGGAATATCCCTTGGTACACCAGGAAACCTATAGCGATGTGCAAGTGAACCCTGATCTGACTTCCCAGGAGAGGGAAAAGATTACCCAGGTTCTCGAGTCTCATATGGATGATATTCTGATTTCCAGTGACAGCTTGGATGACCATTTGCAATCCTTGGAGAGAGTTTTTAATAGACTCAAGGAAGCAGGGCTTACTGCTTGTCCAACAAAATGCATGATTGGTTACCAGACTCTGGAATTTCTGGGTCACACCATCACTCCAGGACAAATTGTCCCAAAGGAAAAGAACCTAGAGAAAATCAGAAGTGCACCAAGGCCAAAATCGAAGAAGGATGTGAGATCCTTTCTCTCGTTATGTGAGTGTTACCAAAAATTTATCCCACATGTTACTGAAATGGGAGCTCCATTGACGGAAACCTTGAAAAAAGGATTCCCGGACCAAATCGTTTGGACACCAGAATGCGAGACTGCCTAGTCAGTTGAAGGAGGCCTTGATCAGCAGACCTGTGTTACAGCTCCCTGACCTTTCCAAACCATTTGTGTTGAGAACAGATGCGATTGGGATTGGGGCAGCTCTGTTGCAGGAAGGAAAAGACGATGCTTCGGTTTTGAAACCTGTGGCATACGCAAGCAAGAAACTTCTCCAGGCTGAGAGGAATTATTCGACCGTCGAGAGAGAGAGAGAGAGAGAGAGAGAGAGAGAGAGAGAGAGAGAGAGAGAGAGGGAGAGAGAGAGAGAGAGAGAGTGCTTGTCTCTCGTATGGGCCGTGCAAAAATTCCAGCCCTATTTGTATGGAGTTCAGTTTCGGGTCCAGTCGGATCATCAGCCCTTGATGTTCCTGGATACTTCTCAGAAGATCAACGCCCATGTGATGCGGTGGTCATTGTTACTTCAACCCTACAATTTCACAGTGGAGTATATCCCTGGGAAGGAAAATGTTGGAGCAGACTTCTTGTCAAGACACCCAGCTCCTGAAGAAGAGGAATGAATCATCTGGATTGAACTTGCATTGGAAAAGAGTGAGATGGACTATTCTCTATGTCGTGAATTCACACCAAGTTTACAATCAGATGTCAAAAATACCAAGGACAGTCAGATTAACAGCTGCAACTTGTTTACTTCTGGTCGGCGAGATCAGAACAGTCGGGAGACCTGGAGAATTCTCCGACATCAAACGAATTGGCGGCTTGTTATTGAGACCGGAATTCAGAGAATGCAGGAACACACTAGTTGTGTTGGTTGTGAACAAAGAAAGACAACTCTTGCATTGATTAAACCAAGGGGACATAAGATTTCTGGAAATAGTTAGTGCCCTTGGGGACACCTGCGTGACATCAAAGACTTAACTGAAACACTCCCGGCACTTTGACAGATACAAGACTTGTGTACATTAGTGTTGAAGAAAGAGTTGACTAGGGCAGAAGTGCTTTGTCACTGCAGTTATGGATTTTAATAACGTCTACCGTGTGCGGGATTAATTAGATTTAATTTTACACGTGCCTGTTATGGCAAAATGTAGATGTGATTTAGCAGAACTGCTGTGTTGCCTAAGGTTCCCCTACGTCTATGAGGAGGCTCTACACTGGGTTTGATGGAGGTCAACTCTCCTTAAGAAGAACATACAATGAACATTCACGTTATGTTTATCATATGAATAAATACCCAGAAGAAAGTACAATCAGCACTGTTTATGCTAAGCCTAGAATCCAGAGGGTTCATACGAACCGGGCTCAAGTGAGAGAAACATTATAAACGATTCTTTTACAATAGGGATTCACCCAGGTCGGGTGATACTCGTTTTCTTCACCACATACCACTGAACAATAGAGTCTAGAGAAAGACATTTTGACATGAAGTTCTCGTGGAATAAGTTAGTCTAGAGAAGAACATGGAACATGAAGTTCTCGTGGAATAATTTAGTACAGTGAAGAAGTACTTTAGAACAGTTTGTGTGTGACAATCTATGAACATGGATTAGAAAAAATGTGAGACCTGTGACATTGAAACCTAGTTTTCACGGTACAGTGATCCGTACTTAGTTGAGTTATAGGGACTGTAGTCTTTACAGTGATTGATAGATCCATGATTAAGATTATACGATAACTATTTTGGTGGATCATGCATCTAGTCGACCCAGTGGATTCCGGAGAAAGTCAACGTCTGGAAGAAGAGACGCATCAATCGGTGAGGTGTTCACTTACTAAGCTATCATGCTGTGGCGTACCCTTGCTATGATTATCATCTGACTTGGCTCCTGATCTGCTGCTCTGAATCTACATACACACTAGAATATTCGACACACATTCTACACAGTACACACACCTCACACCCATACTCTTTGGTTTAATAAATTATTTTGTATTTATTTGTTAAAGCTAGAGTTGTTGAGTATGTTGTGTTGGGGAAGAGTGAGAGGGGGCATGATCTAGGGGTAAGGGAGAGTGAGAAAAGGATGTCTGCAGACTGACGGAGTTTTGTGGACGGAGTCTGGTGGTTTCTCTAGGACAATAATATTGGGTTAATAAAAATGTGGGTGTTGATTCCCCTCACTCCAGGGACGACACTAAAGTAAGAAAGGATAACTTACGACAAGACAGCCAGGCACTCTTGAATGGCATCAGCGCACTGGCCAGCTATATTTGAGCATGTGCTATCGATGTGTCACATGCATGCCAAATCATCTGAAATATTGTGATGTAATGAAACAGTAAAGGCCACGTGTTAAGAAAATCTAAGAACAGTGTAACTAAAATGGCCGTTGTTTGAAATCCACAAGGCAAAAGATATAATTAGTTGCATAGCCTTTACAGCACGTCGCAGTCGTCCCCAGCATTTTTTAAAATTGTGTATGTGATTTCTTGGCAAGTTTATGTTCAGTAGTTTGCCATTGCTGTATGAACGACCGGCACACATATCATTGTATGAAAACCAGTGCAAGGCGGTATGCTGCCAAATCACCCGCAGCTGTGTTTCGAACGTGGTATGCGGGATTACGAACTGCGTCTGTAACCTCTTCCTTCACGATAGAGCTAGCAAAGAAATAGAGGACACAAAAACATGATGAGAAGTTGAGACAGACACGAACAACATGGAGAGGACATGAGCGGAACTCCGGGGGATAACTAAGGATAGGTCGGCTTCGGATAAGTGGTTAATGGTCTATACACCAGTGGAGGGTAAAGAGCGAAAGAATAATCATAATGAACAGTAATTAGGGAACACGTGTTATTGTCTCTTTTTGTATACACTAGGAGAACCGTCTGGATTTTAAACGAATCAACACACTGTGAATATTTGCACGCGGAAACGTTTTTGCCTTCTTGCAGCTGTCAGCAACCTCCGAGTTTCTGTGTTTTCTATTACCTTTTGTGCCTTTAAAAAGTTTTATGTGATTTTTGTGTAATGAGTAGATTAAAGTTACAAGTGTCCAAGTGTGCAATTGTTGGCTTTCATGTCCGCTGCTTCTGAACGTATGGAGCGTCGCCTCCAGGAGTTACATTATCTCTTCAGGTGAGGTAGGACGGCTGGGGGAAATATGCATGTGGTGGCTCAAAGTTGGGGTTGTTGTTGTTGCTGTTTGCGAATGTTCTGAGGGCTTGTAACTCTTCGGTCGTAATTATTAATAGACACTATAATAGACGCATAAGTAACTAAAACATCCGTTATTTGAAATATGAATAGACACTATAATACGCGCATAAGTAACTAACATATCCGTTATTTGAAATTTGAATAGACACTATAATACACGCATAAGTAACTAAAATATCCGTTATTTGAAATATGAATAGACACTATAATACACGTATAAATAACTAAAACATCCGTTATTTGAAATATGAATAGACACTATAATCTGCGCATAAGTAACTAACATATCCGTTATTTGAAATATGAATACACACTTCTTTTTTTTTTTTTTTTTTTTTCGCTCGCTCGCTATGAACTCAAGCGAAGTCCATATATACTATTTTATAGTAGCGATGGACTGAATTTTGCGTGTGAATTAGCTTTCCACATTAATAGTGTCTCTCGCCATCATGCGAACTCACTCCGACTTCAGAGGTAATAGACACTATAATACATGCATTAGTAACTAAAACATCCTTTATTTGAGCTATGAATAGACACTTTAATACGCGCATAAGTAACCAAGCAATCCGTTATCTGAAATATGAATAGACATTATAACATAATAAACACATAAATACATAAAACACCCGTAATCTGTAATATTAATAGACACTATGATATAATAAATAAATAAATAATCCGTTATCTGATATATTAATAGACACTGTAATACACCCATACGTAAATACAACAGCTGTTATCTGAAATGTTAATATACGCTACAATACACATAAATAAATAAAACATCCGTTGTCTAAAATATTAATAGACACTATAATACACCCATAAATAAATAAAACATCTGTTATCTGAAATGTTAATTGACAGTGTTAACTCCGATTATATTCTACTAAGGTTGACCGAGGTATTACCGTTTTACAATAATAAAACAGATATTGGGAAGATAACTACAAATGGACTAAAAAGAGGATGCTAGATTGTATCATTATAGCAACGGATAGAAGCCATCTTTGGAGATGAAAGTGACAGCTGGTTTTATCTGATGTGATAATGATTAATATCATGATGTGATAATGATTAATATCATGTTAATTCTAGAACTCGCCTGTGTAGCACTGTACAGAGACCTTTGCGAGCGAACGCAAAGGGGAAAAAAAACGCGTCTTGACGTTTGGGAAGCGCAGCAAAAACTAATAAAGAACAATCTAGATCTGTCTTGCAATTTGCACGTGCGCAGACTTGGCGCAGAAGTAAACATGTCTGGTCATATTTATCTGAATGAATCAAAATTACGAGACTCTATTAAGCAATTGAAGAGTTCTGTTTACCTTCTCCTGTGCTATAAAAAGCAACCGCGAAACCCCGGATGGAGAAAGCTGCAGAAAGACATGCGCACGGCTGTAGCTACAGTTTGTGATTACTTTTTAGCATCCGAAGGCTGTTGATACGATGGAGTCATGTGCGGACGTGAAGCATTGCCTCACACCTGCATCAAATGAAGTTTGGGTGGGGCAGATTGTTGAAGCAATCTGTATTGTGTTCAGGGAATCCCTGGTGTCATTGAAATGACACGAAACTGTTGATTCACATATATTGATGGACAGCAGTCGACATCGAAGAACGGGATAGGCGCGCCTGCTCTTAAACTTTCGGTATTCTGATAGTGAGGGAGGTGGTTCAAGACCCAACACCGGCTTTATTTTGGAATTCAACATTGACTTCTGGTTCAGAAAACAGTGGCAACCTGGCGTTTGTCTATCAAGAATAAATTGGGTGAAGAATGACTTCGCGATGAATTGGATTAAAGTGAGGATGACTTGCGCAATTACTCTACCACACTCTCAGTGGGTGAGATAATTAGGGAGTATGAGAGAGAGAGAGAGAGAGAGAGAGAGAGAGAGAGAGAGAGAGAGAGAGAGAGAGAGAGTTGAGTGCACGCATGTCCTGTAACATTCCATTTCATATTTTGTATTTTCATCTTTCACATTATCATGTTGTATGTATGACACTTGATTTTATCATGTTTTCTATGTATTCTAATCTTTCATATTACGAGGTACCGTGTGTATGCCACTTGATTTTATCATGTATAATATAATCGCATGCACACTACTGTAGAGTGAGTGTGAGTGAGTAAGGGAGTGTGAGTGTGTGTGCCTGTGTGTGTGTATATATATATATATATATGTGTGTGTGTGTAAGAAGAGAGAGAGAGAGAGAGAGAGAGAGAGAGAGAGAGAGAGAGAGAGAGAGAGAGAGGGAGAGAGAGAGAGAGAGAGAGAGAGTTGAATTGCATCACTAAATTTGAAGTTACAAAATGTATATGTACAATTTTTCTCCATTTTCTTTACAATTTTGCGACAATGCTCACGACAATCGTCACTGTATGTGTGTGTAAAGTGTGGGAGTTTGATCATAATAGTAGATTGGGGGATGTGTGTGTGGGTGGGCTCAGGATGTGTGGGTTGGCGGGGTGGGATTGTGTGGGTGGGTGGGGGATTTGTGTGTGGGTACGTGCGGGATGTATGGGTTGGCAGGGAGATGTCTGTGTGGGTGGGGATGCATGTTTGGCTAGGTGGTTGTGGGTGGAGGAGGATATGTTGATGGATGATTGATAGTGGGTTATGGGATGGGTGGGGGATATATGTGGGTGTGGGGATATGTGGTGGGTGGGAGATGTGTGCAGGTGGGGTGGTTGTGGGTTTGGGGATGTGTGTGTGGGTGAGGGATGTGTATGGGTGTGGGTTGGATGGATGGGGAGTGTGTGTTTGGGTGAGAGATGTGTGGGTGAATGTGTGTGGGTTGGGGGAGGGGTGCGTGATAGGTGTGGGTGATGGATTTGGGGATGTGTGTGTGTGGGTAGGGGATATGTCTGGCTGGGTGGGGGTGTGTGTGGTTGGATGTAGGATGTATGTGTGGGTAGTGAGGGTGATTGTAGTTGGGGGATGTGTGGATGGGTAGGAGATGTGTGGGGAGATGTGTGTGTGGGTGAGGGATGTGTCTTTGGGATGTGTGTGGGTGTGGTGTTGCGTGGGAGGGGAGCTGGGTGTGGATAAAGGATGTGTGGGTGGGTGGGGTGTGTGAGGGTGGGGGATGTGTGTTTAGATGGGTGGTTGGGGTGTGTGAGTGTGGGTGGGTAGATAGGAGATGTATGTTTTGATGAGTGAGTGAGGGATGTGTGGGTGTTAGTGGTTGAGGGATAAGTACGTGTGTCTAGGGATGTGTGAGGGGATGAGTGTATGGGTTGGGGATGTATGTGTGGGTTGTGTGTGCGTGGATGGGAGGTGTGTGTTTGTGAATGGGGGATGTGTTGGTGGGTGGGGATGTGTGTGAGGGATGTGTGTATGGGCGGGGAGATTGTGCGTGGGTTGGGATGTTTGTGTATATGGGTAGGGGTGTGTGGTTAAGTGATGTGTGGCTTGGGGATGGGTGAGTGGAGGATGTGTGGTTGGGTAGAGGATGTGTGGGTGGGTGATTGTATATGAGTAAGGGTGTGTGGTTAAGGGATGTTTGGTTGGGGGATGGGTGGGTAGAGGATATGTGGGTGGGTGAGTGTGTGTAGGTTAGGAGATGGTGGGGGATGTTTGTAGGAGTGGGCTCGGGATCTGTGAGTGGGCTGGGGGAGATGGGAGATTATGTGGCTGGGTGCGGAATTTGTGTGTGGGTAGGTGCGGAATATGTGAGTTGACGGGGAGATGTGTGTGCGTGTGGGGAATGTGTGTTTGGCTGGGTGATTGGAGGTGTGTGGGTTGAGGAGGATATGTGAGTGCGTGATTGTTGGTGGGTAATGGGACGGGTAGAGAATATGTGTGTAGGTGGGTGGATGTGTGTGGTTGGGGGATGTGTGGGTTGGGGAATGTATGTGTGCTTGGGGTGTGGGTGGATGGGGTGTGTGGTGGGTGAGAGGTGTGTATGGGTGGGGAGATGTGTAGGTGTAGGGATGTGGTGGATGGGTAGGGGCATGTATGTGTGTGTAGGTATGTGTGTGGTTGGGTGGTGGAGTTGGAGTGAATGGGAGACGTGTGGGTGGGTGGTTGATGTGTCTCATAACATAGTAATATGCCTTGTTTATGTTTACAAACAAATTTCATGTGACAATGTTTTTTTCCTATGCACTGTTGATGAAAGAAAGATGAGTGATTGGAAGGGCCGAATGTAAGACGGGCCTGCGTGCCCAATTTGTTACCCTTTGAAAATAAAGTCTGTTCGTTCGTTCGTTCGTTCCCATGAATCCATCTGAATCCAGTGGCAAGACAAGTCAAGACGACTTTAGACGGTGCAGTGGATGACATGACCAGGGCGCTCTACGTGCCTGGCTGTGCTCATTCCGGTTTACAACTTTTTGCAGGTAAACGCCGTCTTGCGCTTTGAAACATCAATGTCTTCCGCGCAGTCTGCCGAACCTTTTCTTCACGTGCTGGGTAGGCATACCCTAGTTCACCGATTGATTTGACGCCGACTCGGTTACTCTCGCCTAGTTTTGCCGACCTGTCACAGCCGTTCCCCGGGGGTGGGGAAGGGAGTCGCTGTCGCATGCTAACAACTACTAGGAGCCACAAGCGTGAGTTGGATGTCAGGCTTGGACCAGTGGGGAATGGCCCTTGATAAGGGCGTGACAGCCATCTTTACGAAAGTTACTGTACATGGCTGCCATACCAGATAAGCACCCACCCCTTCCCAATGGCAGACTAGTGAACCTACAGTTACCTAGAAAAGTAACCTGGAGTTGATAGCATCGTCCTACGAAGGACATGCAGCATTTTACCATTAATGGACACGTGGGACCATCTGGAAGGTAAGTTGGGTTATGTCCGATACATTGGCATTCAGGCCGTCTTATGCCATGAACAAGGCTTGCATCTGTCTGAAGGAGGTTGGTTAGAGACTTTTATACCGACCCAGTACCAATAAAAAGATATCAGTTGCTACGGGAAAAAGAGTATTGAAGTGCTACTTAGAACCTATACTTTTGTATGGATATGAAACGTGGACAATGAGCAGACAATCTGAAAAAGAAAACACCTAATGGCAGTGGAAATGTGGTTTTTGAGGACAATGCAAAAAATACCATAGACAGACAGAAAAACCAACGACCAAGCCCTACAAGAAAGATATGAAAACCGCAAACTGTTTTGAGAAATATACGTCGACAGTCAAAGAAGAAATATTCCGCTGTTCTGTGAATATCTTTATTGTTATTACTTTTTATAAAATAAGTACCATAGCTTGCTTGCTTGTGTTCGCTGGCTCTGAACTCCAGCGTGAAGTCCTGTGTGTCGGATGAAAACATCCTGTTGTCCAACATCAGTGTGATGTCATACAGGACCTGCGGTTTGCGTGAGTATCCGTTGTCCCATGTCTGGCTTATTGGTGTGCAGACTGGTGGTTCCTCGCCGTGCAGGCAGACGCTCTCCGACTTCGGAGGAATCAACGATCCTACTGACTTTAACCAGGACCCCAAAGGGACCTGTCGCCCAGGACGCTCGGCGATGACGCATGATGACCCTTGCATGTTATATAGCACTTTTGTAGAAATCAGAATAGTTGTAGAGCTACAAATTAATAGTTTCATCCCTGCACGTACGGGCTTCACGTATGTTTTCAGTATTTCAAATTCACGTTTGCAGACTGGCCTCGTCGCGCGCGCTCACTTAAAGATGAGTATGCACAAAACATCTGCTTCTTATTACAGCCTGTAGTTTTTATACACAACCTTTCCTGGGGTGAAGGTCAGACCCGTTATTTAAAATATAAACCTCTGAGTAATCAACGTTCAGGAAAATTGCTATTTCATGGAAGGAAAATGGGAACCGGCTTTGATATTAATAAAAACGGTTTTATTCCCCAGCAAACTTTGAAGTCCGTTATAATTCACTTGGCGCGGTTTCATATATCTATCTTCCCGGGTAATTTTCATTGAAAAAAGCTGGTGTTTACGTAAGTTGTGAGACTTGAAGACTTTGATGTTATCGCCCGTCCTGCTGTCTTTATATTAGTGCCTTATGTGTTGGGGACATCCCTAGTCTCTCTTCCTTCTGGACAAAGCCTTTGTGTGGACTGCGCACGGGGGTGAGGTTCCTTTCTTCATCATTATTGTCGGTTCTGCTGTCTGTTCCACTTTTCACAGACAGCGAGGAGCATTTTATATGATATTCACTGGCACAGGAACGGAACATTATGAGGGTAACCTTTTGCCGTGAAGTTGGAACCGTGACTAACTAACCAACTAACTGTCATCATGAGCTATGTCGATAAGCCTGGCTGTTCATTGTGTTATCTTACACGATCACCAGTTGTTTCTGCTATGCCGCTAAGTTATGCAGGATCTGTCTCCGCTCGAGTGTTGCAAGGGTCTATTAGGGAAGCGAAGAATAGGGACATTGTAATCTACCAAGCATCTAGTGAGAGGTCAGTAAGCTGGATTGGCGTGAGACTGACTTCCTCATCTCATAGAGAAATCTTAGCTGCGAAATTCTCAACATTTTGTGCATGAGTTGGTTAAGAGCCTGCTACATTTGGAGGTTTAATGCGGAAGCGGAAAGGAAGGATCTAAAGCCTGCTCTGTTTCCTTCTCCTCCTCCTCCTCCACCTTCTTCTTCTTCTTCTTCTTCTTCTTCTTCTTCTTCTTCTTCTTCTTCTTCTTCTTCTTCTTCTTCTTCTTCTTCTTCTTCTTCTTCTTCTTCTTCTTCTTCTTCTTCTTCTTCTTCTTCCGATCCTTCTTCTTCCGGTTCTTCTTCTTCTTCGTCGTCATCTTTGTCGTCGTCTAAAGAACCCTGCACAGTATCAGATATAAATGATCATAATTTTTACATTTTCGCTGTCAGTTAATATTTTGGTGAAGTTTATGATTCTTATGGTGTTATTTGTTGCCCGACCGTTTAAGTTTTCCACCAAAATGGTCATCCTCTGCTTCTTTTGCCTTGCATTTTCGCCTGGGTCATTGACATTAAGGAGAATGACCGTGCTAGTACATAAACAAGTGACCGGGCATGAGAAATAATAGATGAAAGTTAGAGACAGTAAGGTGAGTGACCCCAGTAGGGAGACTACGAGAAAAACAACCAGCCATGAGAAATAATGGTGCGGGTGTGAGCAGACCCCAGGGTGGATGGGGAGAGACAGTTTTGGGCTGGGGTGTAATGTTGTTGGGAGCCCAGGGAGGGGCTACACAGCAGAGTAAAAAGACAGTGGAAAACTTTGACTTGGGCAGTGGAAGCTGAGACCGAGTGAGGTTCGGTTCGTGTGAAGTCAAGGGACTTCAGACAGTTGATGTTTTAGCGCCGAGCGGATCGGTGGGCTAATACGTGGGAGTTTGGACTGCCTGCGGTCAGATCTTTTGTTGTGTTGTTCTCCCAGTTGTGAGGACAGGCTTGAAACCCAGTGGGGGTTGGATAGTTAATGGAGGCCTGAACCCAGAGTGGGTTTATAGTTAGTGGAGACTAGACCCATGTGTGTGGGTGTATTGTGTGAGGTCCAGCTGTGGATAGGAGCTGGATTACCTGTCTTATGGATTTGAGATGAAGCAGGCCGTGAGAAGACAGTGATGTGTACGTGTTAAAATTGTGAGGAGGATATTTATATTCTATGGATTATATTGTGTCTGGATATATAAGGATGTTCCGTTTGTCCGTGTTCTTTCTGTATTAAAGGATTATGTGCGCCAACTCAATCTTGTTTAATGACTGATGGATGTGTATTACTGGGGTGAGTTGCATTGTGAGACAGTTAGATAGCTCAATTGACACACCAGGAGCATCGTTACCTAGACAACGACCATCTCACGCACTTATCACCAAGAACGTCGTGTGATAAAGCCTAATTTTCCCATTCCACCTCTTATGTCGGTACGCGCCATATCATCAGTAACGTGAAAAAGAAAGAATTACTTGCAACTCCTGTACTTCTTCTTCTTCTTCTTCTTCTTCTTCTTCTTCTTCTTCTTCTTCTTCTTCTTCTTCTTCTTCTTCTTCTTCTTCTTCTTCTTCTTCTTCTTCTTCTTCAGCGTTACGAGCCATTGAGGTTCTTTGCTGCAGATACAATCCGTCTCCATTCGTCTCTCTGGTTGACCTTCTCTTGCCAGTCGTTGATTCCAAGTGCTTGTAGGTCTGTATGTATATTATATCTCCACCGTCTTCTTGGTCTACCTCGGGGACTGCGGTCATTTATTTCCTGAGTGAAAGCGAGTTTTGTTTCCCTATTGAATAGAACTCCTGTGCATTTCTACATATTATGTCACCGCCAGTTTACATCTCCGTCCTTCGCATATCCATCCTGTTTGTGTTCTCTTTCTACCAGTTGTTTTGTCGGTAAACCTGCTGATACCGAGGTAACGGGTTCGACCCCTAAAACGGTCAGTCAGTTGGACTAAAATGTTGATTTCTGATCCTTGTCTTGGGGACGTAAATTACAAGTACCTCAGAAGTCCCAGTGGGTTTGGCTGATTGCGAGGGACACTGGTAACCGGGAAAAGTAATCCACGCGCAAAAAAAAAAAAATGGTCCAGCGCACTAGAAGTAGTAGCACGTGTTTGGACTATGCTTGATTTCAAAGAGAGCGAACGCAAGAAAAAGAATCAGTCGGTCTGTCTGATTTGCTTGGTTGTCTGTCTGTATGTGTTGTATCTTGCGCTGTCTCTCTCCCTCAATTTCTGTTTCTCTCTCCCTCTCTCTCCCCCTCCCTCTCTCTCCCAATTACGTCAGCCTCATTCTCAGCAGCACGTATATTAGTTCCATAAAAACTCCTCTGCTATCGTCTTTCCCACGTGTTTTCCATCAGCAAGCCTGAAGACGTGGTATCCACCTTGATTTCCGGTGTCAGTTATTAATCCACCCGATATCCGACGGTTGTTGTGAACCTACACACGTTTGGTTCGTTTTTGCCTGGTCTCTTTGTCAGTGGGCGGTTGGTTTAACTGTCCTCATGGTTTCATCTGTGTAACCTCATATTCATTGCCTGTCGGTATTTTAAGTTTTCTGTTCTTGAACGTGGCTGCTGGGAGGTCATGTTGTCTAATGTGTTATGATCCGTTAGTTGTTTACAAGTAGTCCTCGTTGTTGTCGTTACCGCTTAGCATCTCTTATGTCAACCTGGAAAAACTACTAAGAGTTGGGATTGATCGCAGCATTCTGCAAAGGACATGCTATATATATACACGCACACACTCTCTCTCTCTCTCTCTCTCTCTCTCTCTCTCTCTCTCTCTCTCTCTCTCACACACACACACACACACACACACGCACATGTGTGTGTCGGTGTGTGTGTGTGTGTGTGTGGGGGGGTATTCAAACATATTACACATAAATATCTATTGGTGAACTCTTTGAGACCAATAATACAGTTCATAAATACATACACACGTATTGTTTGTCGTTCATAGAAGTCGGGGCAAGGATTAGAGACCAGCGGACTCACCAGACAACATAAAAAATTGACAGACGTATACAATATTGGAATCGACCAATCATTAGTGGTGTCTAGTTGGTCATGTGTCGACGTACACTTATTCCTGGTGTGAAGCGCTTTTGTCATTTGGAGGTAACAGGTTCGAATCTCGGTCGGTAATTATAGCTTTCAATTTTTATGTTTTCTAGTGCGTCCTCTATTCTCTAATTCTTGCCCATACTTCTAAGAGCGCCAAACAATATGTGTGTATTGATTTATGAATTGTCTTAGTGGCCCGCGTCTTTATATGTGTGTGTATGCTATTTGTGCGGGAAACGGGCTGTGTCGCAAGTTAAGAAAAACAGATGCAACCATCGTTATCTTTATTCCTATATGAGTATTTTATGTGATGAAAAAGGGTTATTTCCCAATCTTAATACAGTTTCTATCTATCATTATGTTTATATGTGTACGTCAGAATTGTATGTGATACACAAGGGTTATGTCAGCAAGCTTAGGAGGCGCTTGCGATCATCTTTATGTGTACACATTGCTTGTCTAAAGGATTATATCGCAGGCATTTGAAATAACGGCGACCATCTCAACAGTAAATATTTACTTCATTTGCAGTGCAAGATTCCACATCGTTTACAACTCATTTGTGCAGTTCTGCCCGGCTTTTCTTTTAAATGCCTGTCATAAAGGCGAGTGTTAAATCAATTTTCTTTAGTTGCGGGAGTTGTAATCTTCAATTAGAACAACCGTTATCGATCATTGTAGCTAGTCTCAAACTGGTCCATTGCTAAGACCTGGGATTCTTATAGTTGATACGATATAAGGCCTCTCTCTGATCGTAGTGAGCATATATTCTGACATCTAGCCACATCTTTTTTACACTGTAAGAATGGTACAGATTAATAACTTGCATTTATGTTTTCATGTAGCTGTTTTTTTTTCTTGTGCTGACGAAGGCTTTAGCCCCATATATAATTTGTTACTTGTGATTGTTAGTTAGTTAGTTAGTCGACAGATCATCCTCGTTGCACATCGGACCATTCAGTCCATAAGTGCTCGGATCCCCTCCTCAGCAAATCCCGCAGCGTGTAGCGGCTAACGACGCCAGTTCTGTGTTGGTTTATCAATCTTCTTTGGCTTCCTGCGTAGTGTTCTTGTTTGGCCACCCCTCTTTTAATTTGCTGCTCTCGCAGTCTGGCCATTGTTGTAGATTCACAGTCATCACTTGGTTCTTGCAAAAGTCTCACTTCTCGTAGAGCATTCAGAATGTCAGCCTGGTCCATGGCGCGTCCGCCCTCAACAGTAGCCTCACCTGCGAGCTTGTCAGCCCGCTCATTTCCTTGTACTCCCGCATGCCCTGGCACGAAGATGAAACTAATCTTTGCCAGCCGAGACCGCTTCAGGGGCAGCAACCATTCTCTTCGGATCGACCCCTCCTCTATCCTCTTGATCATGTTCATTGAGTCGCTAAGGAAACAAGCCCTAGTGAATGTCTGTGTCTCGAGCCATGTTATTGCTTTACTTACTGCCATGACTTCCATGGTCAGGCTACTTGTGGTTTCAGTGAAAGCACCAGAGTCCTCCTTCACAATTCTCCCTCCGGCCCGAGCTGTAAAGGCCCATGAGCTTCTCACATGTCGGATGACCGACCCATCTGTGTAGATGACCGCGTCACTGTCTAGCGAATTCTCGAAAATCAACGCTTGTACTTCAGCCTCAACAGCAGCCGGATTTTCTTGTCTGCATTTTCTATCTAGTTGGATGCAAACTGAAAAGGATGTGCAGAAGTCTGTTGGCACTTGCACCCACTCCTCGCCAGGTTCTAAGTCTTCAAGTGAACACACCTGTTGAAGAATGTCCTCGGCTTGACCCATCCACGACCGTCCTCTTTTTAACCCGCTGCCCTTCACCTTCCTAATTTCACTATGCAGTGGATGCTGTGTGTTTGCGTTAATTCTGAGGTAGGCGCGTGCCCTGCAAACTTGCATTCTCTCTTCAATGGTTGGAAAATCAAGAAGGTAGCGCATCACCCTGCATGCTGTATCTCTTGTACATCCAAGAATAATGCGCATAGCTTCATTCTGTATCCTTTCCATCCTTTCTATCTGCTTATGGCTGACAGTCAGGATTGCCATTGCATACTCCAAAACAGACATGACCAGCCCCTCGTACAGAAGACATAGATGGCGCTGCTCACAGTTTGCTGCCGCCATCACCCGCATCGCTGCCAAACCCCGCTTGGCCTTTGTTATCACCTGGTCTATGTGCACATTATAAGCAAGGCTTCGATCAAACCGTATCCCCAGGTAATTCATTGCCTGCGTTCTTTCCACCGTCTCTGAACACAGCATTACAGTTGGTGTTGGATTGTTGACAATATGATTATTCAACGAGAACCAAGTCACTGTTGCCTTTGTTGGGTTGACCATTGCCCCAGCTTCATCACACCAAGTACTTATGCGATTGAGTTCGGTTTGTAGCTCCACAGCAACCTCCTCTCTATCCTTACCCTGACGATACACTAAAACATCATCGGCATATGACAATGTCCTGCCAGGTCCAGTGATCTGCTCACTGGTGATTCTCACTGTGTAGGCGTTGAACAGTACCGGAGATAATGGTGATCCCTGTGGTAGGCCAGGATATATTGTTGTTGGTTCCGAAGTCCAACTGCCACATCTAAAAACTACTTTCCGTTGGAAGAGAGCTGCAGCGATCCAACTAAGGAGGAATGGACTTACGTTTAGTTCAAGAAGCTGAAACATTAAAAAATCCAGTGGTACTCTGTTGTATGCGTCCTCAAGATCAATCGCTGCAGCAACGGTTTCAGTGCCTGAGTGGAAACCTTCATAGACATCATGGGCAAAGACTGCTGCATTGGTCCAGGTTTCTCTTTTTGGACGGTACCCACCCAGGGTAGGTGGGAAAACACCTTGCCTCTCTAGTTGGCTTGATATTTTCCTGGCAATTACCTTCTCCAGCAGCTTGCCTATTGTATTCTGCATGGTTATAATTCGATATCCCTGAATTTTCTTGTGGTCTTTGTCAGGCTTCGGCAAGGGAATCAGATAGCTGTGTAACCATTCCTCCTTGATGCTAGCACTCCCTATACTGTTGTTGTACATGTCTGCTAGTTTCTCTAGCTCATTGTCGGTACACCTATTTATGTCGTCGTATCTTATGCCATCAGGACCTGGAGCACTGTTTTTTGATCGTCGAAGCACAGCCTTGATTTCTTGCACTGTCACTGTGTCTTCATCCGAAGTGTTCTGGGCCTTGCATCTGTCTGAGGTGACCTCCTTGGCCAGATTCCGGCCTCCCATGTCTGTCTGGTTGCTCTGCTCAAGGTAGCGTTCAAAGAGGGCTTTGCCCTTGTCCTCGTCAGTCCTCTGCCAGATGAGGTCAGCACCTTGGAAGTCAGAAATGCTCTTATTCTTGACTACACCACTCATGCTTTTATGTAGTCGCCAGAACAATTTCAGTGACTTGTCTGTGCTTACTCTTTGACACACCTCTGCCCATTTTTCGCTTTTAACCACCGTGACCAGTTTTTTTGAAATAGCTTACTTTTGTGTGCATCTCTCTTTCTAAGTGCAAGCAGGGACTAGGATGACCAGCTCTGTTCTTCTTGGCATTTTGCCATCTCCTTACAGCATTACGCTTATCCACCCAAGCCTTCTCCACCTCGAAACTCCACCACGGTGGCTGCTCCCAGCTTTTTTTCCTTTTCTTCCTGCCCTGAAACGTTCTGCGCTTGTCACGTCTTATTTTACTCACCACATCTTGCCCTGTACTGTCATACTGGAACGTCTTTACCTTTAGCTTGTGCTGCCTGGTTCTGCCTTTCTCCACCAATATGCTGCATGGGTGGTGGTCGCTGCCATGGTGTCCTAGGACACCCCATCTACACACTGTAGTGAGTGAAGGTGAAACTAGCGCCAGATCAATAGCACTGTCCTCATCGCCTGGACGGCTTGCTGTCCTGGTGACACAGCCACTGTTGATACAAACCAGGTCGATGGTTTCCAGTGCAGTCTCGAGCTCCTCCCCTTGTGTATTGGAGGAAGTGTTTCCCCATGATCTGCCTTTAGCGTTGAAGTCACCACAGAAAATAACATTTCTCTCGTGGCCTAATATGCCACTTAAGCACTGCCACTTCTGGGCGTCCACACTCGCATTGCGGGCATAAACATTAACCAACACGAATGGTGTACTGGAATGAACTCTCAACGCCTGTATTTGTATATCGTCACTGTTCCAACTGGACATGTCTAGCTCTGACGCCATCATGCTGTCGCGAACGAGAATCGCCGTTCCCAGATGTCGTCTGTTATAGAAACATTTGAAGCCGGCAATTCGGAGTAGCTGATCGCCCAGTCTCGTCTCCTGGAGTGCTACAATGTCGTTCCTGTAAACTAGGGTTTCTAAAATAGAGCCCCGTTGTTTTACACTGGCACAGTTCCAATATAGAATACGGATGTTCCTGAGTCCTAGACGGTGACACTTGAGTCTAAAACGTCTCAAGCCACCGCGCTTACTTGGCTTCTTTTTCCCTGCGCGGCTACCACGCCGCTTCGGTATGTTGACTGCTGATCGTTCGGAAAACACACGTTCCGCCATGTTGAAAAAACGTAAACACTGACTTTTGATTGAGAACCACACACGCTGCTGAAAATTCACTCAAGGATGGCTTCGCTCGATGCACGAACTCCGTAGCACCCGCGCAGATCTTGAGTAGAAACTCCTGGTTTTACATCCTGGCACACCAATTACACGCAAGAAATGAATAAATCCATCCCTTACGCGAAAAAGTTAACGAACACAAAACAACACGACCGTCCGTCGCCATCTTGAAACCGCAAAATCTTGTGATTGTGATTGTGATTGTGTTCTAGTAAAGCTTGCCGTCTGCTCCTCGTGTGTTGGTGATTCATTCTTTGTATGTATAACGGGCGCGTTTTCAGAATCGTTACCAGATTGCGCTGATAATGTCAAGAGCGGGTTGGGCGAGTTTTCGACGCCTACGCTCGTCGTCCACCAGGAGAGGAAATGCTTGGCCACCTATTCGTTCGTGCAATTCAGGCCTATAAAATAAGATGGTACTAACATTTCTTAGACCTAAAACAGGTTCCTGCTTTGGGAATGTTTTTCCCCCGTTCCTTTCTTTATATATATGGCTGCATTTAATAGATAGATATGTTCTATGTGGTAGTAGCATGGTCACTAGACGCTCGCCCGCCCTCTCGATGGTCACGGGTTCGAATCCGCGTAGAGTAGGATTTTGAAAGTATTTGCAATGTCATATCATGCAATCAGAGTGTGACGTAGACAGTTAATGTTTTGGGCTCGCTGTAAGAAGAAATAATCTAGACAAATTGGTTACAAATGGCCAGATTGGGGGGGGGGGGAGGGGGAGAGAAGAGGAGGTGTGGTAGAGTAGTAAATAGCTGGATGGCCCGGCCACGTGGCATGGTCCAGAAAATCGGATGATAAATATGAAGGCATCTCTCTTTCCTTC
Organism: Cepaea hortensis; assembly: GCA_963921405.1. Taxonomy (NCBI): domain Eukaryota; kingdom Metazoa; phylum Mollusca; class Gastropoda; order Stylommatophora; family Helicidae; genus Cepaea; species Cepaea hortensis. Next base: position 205,379,098 of record OY992876.1, read on the forward strand.
CCCCACCCTCAGTTCGTGATTAGGGCACTTCGCAAAAATGTTAATGCAACAGCGCCGTTGCGTATCTTAAGTTATAATCAAATAAACGCCGCTTGTCACCGATAGATAAAGACTGGCAGCGTATTCCCCCTTTCTCTAGGCCTGCGAAATGTGATGAAGCCCCCCCCCCCCCCCCCCCCCCCCATCGCATACCCACATCAGAAAACTGCTACGGGACAAAACGACTGGCGTACGCTGAGCTATGGTGTGGCGGTTAGGGCGTAATTGGTTACAAATACATGCCCGTTTATTTATAAACCGACATGAGTTCACTATGGAACCATTCTTGGGTCTCTTAGTCCCACAATGTGCCTTTCGGCTCATCGTGGTCCCCCAAGGCCCGCCTGCTAGTGTTAGTGGTCAGTCATCTGGTCATTCAAGTCTGCAGTTTGGATGACCGTTTCTGCACCTTGACCAGATCAAGTGCAGATTCATCTACATATTCAAGATACCAAAGACTTTCTGCTCACAGCCAGAAGGAAATATGCCAGACCTGTCAAGATAAAAAAAAAAGAACAAAGACAATGTCAAGTTCAAGATACTTGTACACACTGGTGATCCAAGACAGAGAAAATAAAAAGAAGCAGAGACAGTCGTTGCCACCTAGTCTGGCAGAACTTAAGTGAAATTAATACATACAGACATCATGAAAAATAAAAGTTACGCTGACAGAGGCATGAGCACGCCGGACGAGGTTTCAAATACGACATGGAAAGACTGGTCACCTATTTCTTCGTGCACTAAAGACCTACACAAAGTGATAGTCCCAACACTTAAGATACCCACAACATATTCCTGCCACGAGGCTGTGCATATATTAACTAGCGCAGATTCTACTTTCTTATGAACCGAACCCACGAGAATCAAGTACTGTAACCACATGTCTGCACAGTTGCTGACTCAACGTGTGAACGTTTTTGTTATGCCTTGTCAACATACTTTATTGATTTTTATCGTTGCAAACCGATTGAATGCCTAGCGCCAGGGCTTGCAATGAAACAAGTGTAGAAATGGACATGTTTCAAACGGACGGTTGAATTCTGTATTGAGGAACCTCACACACGAAACGGCGACTTTCACTGTGAACAATGGGTGCATAATTTGATGAGCCAGAGTTGACTTCTGACAGGCCGCAGGTAAGTAAGTTCGTGGGAACCTTCTAGCGTTGACTAGTATAAACTCATAAAAACCGGGAGACCAGAATCTGGGGCTGATATTTTCAAGCATTCGTGTTGGGAGGTCATTATGTTAAAGTGTTAAAGTTAATTGCATGCCCTTTACAGGTCATGGCAATCAAACCCACCCCCCCACCCCTTTTTTTTTAAAAACTGTTTGTGATTTACAAGGCAAGTTTACGTTCAGGAGTTTGCCATTGTTTTCAGAACCACCCGCGCTCATACCATTGTTAAAAATCAACACCGGTGGGTATGTTTGAAAATCGCCTGCAACTGAATTCGAACGCGATATGAGGGACTGGAACGGGTCATTATGTACAAAGACAATTTATATTTCAATGCGATGCACACAGAAATAGTGACAAATGGTAAAACATATATGTCAACATATGTATCTTAATCTATGGAGAGACATTACTGAGAGGCAGTAGTTATGAATATGTAGACTCATTTGCTGGCAGATGACGCAAAGGTGAGGATATAAAGGAAAAGAACAAACGTTGCTCTTCAAAAACAAAAGCAGTTGAAACTTTTATGGATTGAAATAGATAAAACAACACAAATCAGAGTACTAAGAGCATGCATATTTCCTGTGACAACATTTGAGTGTGAAACTTGGATGTTTAACATATCAGCTGAAATACACATGTCCGCCTTAAATATACATGTACAACAGCGTTACAAATTCATTGGACGTAAAAGAGAACAACCGGATGTATCCAGCAAAATATATGTATTCCTGATTATTATTTATTAAGTAATGCAAAAATGAGGAAAATCAATTATTTTCGACATGTAAAAAGTCATGAATGTATGAAAAAGATCATTATGGGGAGATCTGCTTAATATCTTATATGTGCACGCGAATCTCTGCGCTCTTCTCATAAAACCGCCCACTTCATAATTTCAGTACTGGCTGTCCAGCATTCGCATAGACACAGTCGAGATAAGGTGAGTTAAGGACTGGCATCACATCACTCGGGACATTTTCATATGCGCTCCGTTCCCAACTGCAACAACCAGGGAAAATCTCCACTACTAATCGTACCAGTTGCAGCCTACGTCTGTGGCGAAAGGGCAGCGAATGTTCAGAAAGCGATGGTAATTTAGAGAACGCAAACTTGCCTTGTAAATAAAAAAAACAAAACAATACTGGAGTTGGTTGGACAAAAAAAAAAGTTGCAGCCTGTTTATTTGTTCGTCTGATCTTTCTTCGAAGTACTGAGTGTCGGTAAGCTCCCGTGGTCATTCCGTGCTGCACGATTCTCTCCGGGTCATGATGATGTATCTTTTGTTCCACGGTGTTCACATGATCCAAAAGGGCACTGACCATACATATTTTATCATGCACCAATACATCACCCAGCGGTGTAGATCTAGCCAATTTGTCCATCTGCTCGCTTCCCACTACACCATCACGTCCTAGAGCAAAGGCCGACTGATGCTCCCTGTCTGTAATTGTTGAACTGAAGCATGTCACTCAGCACGACGTCTGCCTGTCTTTATCCTTCTCGTGATGCCAAGAAGAACATACCTCACATAACCTTCCAACTGTTTAACTTAGATGTAATTTCAAACATACGTAACATAATGTACCTTTGAAAGTGATGTATAAGTTTGCGCCTATCCACAAATCGCGACTCTGGGTGTTCTGTATCCATTCTATTGACCTATTGAAAATCTGGCTAGTATAAATTAGACTGCATATTGTAAAGATTCCCGCTGACAACATGTTGGTTGAATAATATAATTTATTGCAGTTTCATATTTGTATAGTTTATATTGCACATTGATTCAGTTACATCAACGACAGAGCCCACTCAAAGGTTCTTTTTACACTTTAGGCAGATCTGGTCAGGACACGTATGCGGAAACATTCTCTGTGCGCTTTATACTCCAGACGTTTCAGTTATCTTCTTTCAGGCGTGGTTCATTGGTTTTTTTACATGGTCTTCTGTATCTGAATGCTCCTATTTCCCACAAACCTGGCCCAGGCAGTGCTATCTTTTCCTATTGTTTGTAACTTTTTCTTTGATGAACTATTCTTCCCACAGAGACAATCTTGTAATTATGAGGCGATCTTTCTTTCTTTCTTTCTTTCTTTCTTTCTTCCTTTCTTTCTTTCTTTCTTTCTTTCTTTCTTTCTTTCTTTCTTTCTTTCTTTCTTTCTTTCTTTCTTTCTTTCTTTCTGTCTCTATAATTCGTGTTGTTTGTGTTGCTATTATACTAACCTCGTAGTTCGAGCTGTGCTTTCTTAAACAACACGATGCAAAGCTAATCGTGAACCCCGAGAAAGTGCCTCATCCTACTACCATTAGTCATCTGGTAGGGCATTTGAAAGACGGTATGTCCCGTTACCTTTCATAGGCTGGGAAACTGTCCAGTATAAGGAAACGCCTCACTGGGCCTGTGTGTGTGTGTGTGTGTGTGTGTGAGAGAGAGAGAGAGAGAGAGAGAGAGAGAGCGAGCGAGCAAATGATCATTGCGCAATAGTTTCCTTGTTGAACAAGTCACATTCCATATCGATGATTCAGAACCGGTCTGCTTGAGTCAGAGTCGGATACCGCCCTCAACGCCATTCCGCCTTTGACTCATTTCCAGACCTCGAATTTAATTGTTGTGCCAGCGCTGACAAATGCGGTCGAACGTTCATGGAACAGCATCTCCAGAGACTAGCAGATGGCAGCAATAGGCAGTCCTCCTTTCTCTGCGCCTTTTGATGGTAATACAAGGGACCAGGTGCATACCATACCGTGTCAATATAGGTATGTGCAGAAGTGCCCGCACATGTAATCCAACGTTAATTGCAGTGCTGGAGGTAAGAAAAGAACCGCTGCGGCATTGCGGTAAGTACGCTGGCTGATACAAAGCTCGAGGTTCAGTCCGAGTTAGATTTCCGTTTTTGTCCTAATACGTTCAGCTTTGTGGTCGATCCAGCCTCAAATATTGAGTTGCCAATAGTTGTCTGGGTTGTCTTGATAAAAACGTCTTCAGGAAAGGAAACTAGATACCCCGGTCTCATAATGCCAAGGTAAAGAATTTGTTTTGGCTGGACTCTTTAACAACCGTACGACTCATCATCGTGTAGGGTGTCCTGTGCAGAACGTCGCTGTCATGACGGTCAATTAACTGAGGAGTGGGGAGTTATGTGGGTTTGAGAGGGAAATGAAAGCACAATGTACGGATTAAAAGCACAATGGAGATATCTTGGAAGAACTTAACTCAGAAAAAGAACAGTGTACTTGCATCAATAGAGCACGTCATGTAAAGTTAAAAGCTGGAGTACAAGGTCGTGGTATCAACTGGGCAGTTGGAGAATGTGGGGGTGGGTAGGAGCGGTGGGAGGCCTAAAGAGAAGGTGCTGGACAATTTGACATCATGGCTTGAAAGAACATCAGTATCAGAAATGATTAGCAGTACACGGGACAGAAGACTGGACTGATGCGATCGCCAACACATGAGCTATATGAAGAAGAACCCTTTCCCCTGGTCACGAGTCTTCACGCTTTCTTAACCCTTATTTGGACCAACCAGTGACATACTTTTTTTTTCGCATATCTTTTACAGGACATCGCTTACCTGTAGAGAAATCACCTTGATCTACTACTGCCTTTCGCACTTTATTCCAACTCCTCACCCCACCCATAACCCTGGATATTTTATTTTATGTTTTTCTCTTGGTCTCAGTCTTTCACCGTCTTGTGTCTAATTTTGGTGTTCTCATTTTTCTAACACTATCAAATTTCCTGCCTTATAGCTGATAGTTTTTGCAGGTATTCCACGAACGCATCTTCAGCGGTCTGGGCCATTTTTGTTTTTTAAACCCTTGTATTGCTTTTTGCTACCCTCATAGCCATGTCGGCTGCATGGATACTCCACTGATGGGTTTCTTGCTTTTACGATTCCCGCCTCATTATTCCTTATAGTGACCTGAATGAGTTGGTGGAGATGGGTGGCAGTGACCGTTCAGCCGAGGGTTACCCGACTAGATGGTGTTAAACTTAATGCAATTTTTGTCCTTTATTGTAAGTTCTTCATTTCTTAGTCAATGTTCAGTCCAGGTGTAAACCCTAATCTCCATGCCAAAAACGTGTCCTTTCCTGTTGGATCCCAAACGTTAACTGTTTTTCTAGCTTTTTGTCATTAACCAACATTCTACTCAAATTGTTTCAACGTAACGTTTATGCGCTTTAGTGCGGTCTGTTCTAGCCTCTTCTATTCAAAACCCAAATCAATTTTTCAGGGTAATGCAGTGAAGTCTTTCGAAATCGCTCTGGCCTGACCACATTGTTAATCAACTTAGCTCTTGTGTCCTGACTTAATCTTCCTGTTTACGCGGAGTCGGCGCCATGTCGAAGGTGTTAACGAATGGCATTCGTAATCCCGCATACCGCGTTCGAAATCAATTGTAGGCGAATTGTAAGTGTGCTACATTGTGTTGATTTTTAAGACGTCGATGTGGGAGAAAGGATAAGAGCGGTAAATCTGTAACTTCCGGTGTGCTGATAGAGAGGTTGATGGGTCAGCGTCTACACCAACATGACATTGACGTAAACGTTGATTTCTAACTCAGAAAGCAATTTTTAAACTACTGAACGTAAAGTTGCCCAGAACAGCAACATGTGGTCCAGCAAAGGATATGCAACATTTTAATGAGAGTCGGCCGTTTAGAAAGCAACGGCAAACATGAACGTGAACTTGCCTCTTAAATCACAAACAGGCAAACATGCTGTGGTTGATTGCCACGCCATGTAAAGCGCCATGTAAAGTATACATATTGGGATCGATAGTCGAATGTGTTACAAGATCACCCATCAACACCATGAGAAGACCGATTACATGTATGAGACATATCAACAGACGGTTATGTGGAAGTCACGGTGATATGCTTTTATAGAAGAATAATTATAACGCCGAGGATGGATAGAAAGAGTAATGGAGATTTCTTGAAAAGATGTTAACCCACTGGAGTATGTATAGACAAGCGTGGGATTGCGTTGAAGCTGCGAAGATGTGGTTTTATAGACGAATTGTGAGAACGCCCTGGACGTAGTGACAGTGTAATGAAGACATCTTTAAAGGAGTTAACTCATAACGAAAGCTGATTACTCGCAATATGAAGACGGTCCACATTCTTTGGTCATGTCATGAGAAGAGGCAAGAGGAATATGTCGTCACAGCGGGATAGTTGGAGGGGATGAGAGACAGGGGAAGAACAAGAGAGAAGATGCTGGACAGTTTGACAGCATGGCATGGAGGCACATCGGTTTCAGAAATAATTGGCAGGATACGAGACAGAGGTCTGTTCACAGACATGATCACTAACGCCACACGGTGTGGACTATAAGATCAACAGAAACATTTGAATCCGGACATTAACTTTATATGGGGAAAGAAAAAGATGTACATGGAACGTTTGAACAGACAGCTGGGCAACAAATAATATAAGCGACAGTAACTTCATTAAAATAACAGATGGTATTAACACACAGACACACAAAAAGGCGATTGTCGCGTTCTGATGTGCGTAATCATCTGTCTGTCTGTGTAAATTGGCTTCATGCAATACTTGAATAGATTAGTCAACAAAGATTACAACTAGTATTAGGCTTAAATTATATAATGCAAATGTTAAATCATTAGAATGTTTAACTCATGCTTTAAATAAATAATCTTGCATTTCTTAGTCTTAAATTCCATGCATTGATTTTTATGCACTTTGAGTCGTGAATCAGTCTTGCCTCTATCTGACGGAGGTTAGTGTACATAATCTCCTCCTAACCCGGTATTAAAGTACCATCTTCATGGGGTTGTATTGCATCGTTCCTCTTCCCCTCGTCAGTCTCAGAAGCCAGCTTGAGACGCAAGGCTGGTACGGGAATTTCACTGCAGCTGAGAGGCGGTTTATGATGTAACCATGTCATGATGTAGCATATCACGATGTAGCATATCACACATGGGCTGGGTCAGGTTAGGTCTGGGCTGGTAGGTTGGTCATGTTTCGTCCATGATGTTTGGGTATTTCATTGTCAACAGACGCCCTCCCAGTTCCTAAAGATTATAGGCGGGTTAGTGAAGTTGTTGGTTAGCTCTCGTACCTTCACCATCTTCCGTGGAATAGGAGGGGTGGGCGTTGAAAAAAAAAGGGGGGGGGGAGGCAATCATCAGGTATGGTGAGACTCATTTATTTATTTTCCTCTCTCTTCTCCGCCCCTCTCTCTCACTCTTTCCCTCTGTCTGTGTATATATGTCTGTCTCTCACTATCTCATCCTCCATTTCCCCGTCTGTCTCTGTTTCTCACTCTCTCTTTTTCCATCTCCCCCCTCTCTCTCTCCCTCTCTCTCATTCTGTCTCTTTATGTATGTCTCTCACTCTCTCGCTCTTCCTCTCACCAACTGTCTCTCCCTATCTTTTTCTCTCTCAGACGCTCTCTCACACACTCTCTCTCTCTTCCTGACATCTCTCTGAGTCTCTTGTGCTCCTCCCCCTCCCCCCCCCCCCCCATCTACACCCCCAGCCCTCTGCTGGGTTCTAGAATTGGCCCAGACTAGCAATACACGGGTACCTTTGCGATTCAGTTCAAATGATAAGCATATGCTGTACGAACCTCCGCATGCCCTGCTTAACTGGTTTATTTAGTCAGGAATCCACGACCGCTTTTTCTCACTGGCATAGTCTGGCTGACTAGAACGGTTCATATGAGTGCCTGCGTATGTTTGCGCGTATGTGTTTGAAGCACACTGTCACAACCGGCGTTATGATGTGTATACTTTTAACATTAATTCACGTTAGTAATTATATTAATATGTCGGCTTCGTGGCTTAGAGGTTATGACTTTTCTCCATAATCTCGTAAACTCTCGTCGGTAACGTGATGACGGTGAGAATCAGCAGTGGTTCGAATCGCATCGGTAACTTACGGAGTATGTGAGCCGGCCGCTCAGAAAGCAATGGCAAACTACTGAGCGTAATCTTGCCAAGAAATCGACATACAGCTGAAAGATGCTGGTGTTGACAGCGATGTCCTGTAAAGGATATGCAAAAAAAAAAAAAAATTATATTAATGGCTCCCGTGTGTTACTGAGACCTGTAAGTGAAATACAGAATTATGATACTGTCTCTCGCTCCGACTGCACGTGCGCTGTCGACGGGCTAGTGGGTTCATTTCGCATACAGGTTTGTTGGACTTAAACATTAACTTCTCTTTCGGAAAGCAATGGCAAACTGCTGAACATAAGATTGCCTGGAAATCAACCTTTGGTTGATCGCAAGTCTTGCAATGACGTGCATCACTGTTATAGTTTCGAGTACGGACATTTGATGCTTGTATATCTAATATGTATGTATATATATATATATATATATATATATATATATATATATATATATATATATATATATATATATATATATATATAATTAAAAGTTGCATATCTTTTTACAGGACGTTGCAGTCAACACCAGCATTTTACTGCCGTTGTTGATGTCTTGACTACGTTCAGTAGTTTGCCATTCTTTTCTGAACGACCGACTCCCATACCAACACGTTAAAACCAGTGACACACCCTCTGCTGTCAAATCGGTCACCGCTGTGTTTCGAACGCGGATAAGCGGCTTTTTGAATCGCGTCCTCTATCGCCACGGAGTACGGCTAATATAACATTGCTTAAAGTATTTCTAATTGATACTTAGTGCATCACATATATCTAAATTACACAGCACTACACATACAGTTGCCGGCTTCCTGGCCTAGAGGTTAGTGACTTTTTCCGTAATTTCGTATACTCTCGTAAGTAACGTGACGACGGTGAGATTCAGCAGTGGTTCGAATCGCGTCGGTAACTTACGGGGTATGTGAGCCGGCCGCTCAGAAAGCAATGGCAAATTACTGAGCATAATCTTGCCAAGAAATCAACAATCAGCTGAAAGATGCTGATGTTGACAGCAATGTACTGTAAAGGATATGCAAACATTTTGTTTACACATACAGTTAATCTATAACCGGCGTTTAAATAATGGTTAAATCACATCTATTGTTTGAAGTATGTGCATACTTAAAGTAACATTAATACATCGCAATTGCAGAGGACGTTTAAAACCTATGCTTGCTGTAAGAGATGAAGTTAGGTTGATATTAGACTAGTTACCTTATCTCATAGACATCTTTACCTGCAAAATCCAGCCAATCGCTAACATGTCTACAAAGGGCCTAGTGTGAGTTTGTGGAAGTCTTGTGCTTCATTGGGAAATGAACAGAAGAAGAAGAAGAAGAAGAAGATTCTATTAATTTGGCGGCTGTATCCATCCATCACTTCTCTAAACTTAAGCAAGCCCTACCTGAACTAGTTTAAAAATAAAAAAAAGAACTTCACAAGACCAACGATCTATTTTCCTAAACGAACATAATCTTTCGCTTAGTGCCTGTTCAAGATCCCCCGCCTTCTCCCTGCACATAGCTCTCTTAACTTCCGTCCACAAGGCAAGTCCTTACAAAAAAGCCTTATCGGAGCTGGCACCGGAAGCCTCACTGTTACCTCTCTCCCACCTACTACCTGTGTTTTTACACGTACTGGGCGTGAGTAATAAAGTTCACAGGGAGGGAAGGGGGTCGTTTTTATTTTCCCTGCCTGATCTCCGCACTCACCAAGCCACCCATGAACCTTCCCTTGGTGCTGTCTCGGACTTTGGTAAACCCGAATAGGCACGGCTAATAAACCTTGACTCGGGTGAAGATCCTTGAGTTGTTGGTGATGCCACGTTGTTACAGTTTGGAATACCAGCCAGTGTTCATCCTTTTGGGAATCGCTGTTTAGTTGTACCGGTGTCTCGTGACGGCCTTTGTTCGAGGAAGCTAGCGTATATTTCAACTATTAGAGTTCTTAGTCTATATTTTGTTGTTGAAAGAAGAAACTAACTGCCCAAATATTCGCTGTGTTACGGTTCCGGTTGATGCTTTTTCTCTCAGGATTTCAGTGTTGATCCCCGTGTGATTTATTAATTATTAATGCGCTTTTTGGTATAGATAGCAGAAATAATAATCATTATACGGCAACCTACGTCTATCTATCTATATATCTATCTATTTATCTGTCTGTCTGTCTGTCTGTCTGTCTGTCTGTCTGCCTGTCTGCCTGTCTGCCTGTCTGTATTAGCTGCATGGTCTTTACAGGGCATTACAATCAACATCAGTATTTATAGTCTGTTATCTACTTGGCAATGTTTATGCTCGGTAGTTAGCCATTGCTTTGTGAACAGCCGACTCTCATCGGAATCAACACAAAGCCATCTGCCCCCAAAACGAACTCTCGACTCTATATGTCAGGGAGTTATGAATAGCTTAATAGTATTCTTAACATGAGCAGTTTTGCTTTAATGCATGCTTTCTCAAACGTGCAAACCATCTATTCTGTTATAATTATATTACAATTATATTAGAATATTAGTAGAATTATATATATATATATATATATATTACAATTATATTAGAAAAAAAAATATTGCATAAATGTCAGCGACCCCCAGAAACATTTATGCGACCCCTGTTTTGAGAGACTGAATATCCTTTGCAGGACATGTGTTGGCTGTATGTGATTTCTTGGCAAGTGTACGTTAAATAGTTTGCCATTGCTTTCTGAACGTCTGGTACTCATACCATTGTCTGAAAACCAGCACAAGGCGGTCTGCTTCCAAATCGCCTGTATCTATGTTTCGAATGCGGAATTTCGAATTGCGTTCATAACTCCATCGCCACAGGTTTTAAGAATCCCTGACTTAAAAGCATAGGGAATAGAAATGTGTTGTTTAAAATGTAGATACTGTAGCTGGGTTGTCTGCGAAATCGGTACTTGAGTTGTTTTACCGAAAGCATGGTTGTGTGATACCTAGTGTTTCCAGTGTGGATTCTTGTAATGTAAGGTTTAAAGTAGTTAAGTGACATTAGTGTTTAAATTATAGATTCATATAATGGAGCGTCATTGGTGATGCAGTTAGTCACGTATAGATTCTTGTAACGTGTTAAGTGATACCTAATTGTTCACGCATTGATTCTTGTAACTTAGAATGCAAAGCATTTACGTGTTTCAAGCATACGTTTTTAGTATCTATAGTTCAAAAATTAAGTGATATCTGGGATTTCAAGTATAGTTTCTTGGTACCCGGGGTGAAGATAATTAAGAGATACTTTGTGTTTCGAGTATAAATTCTTGTAATGTAGCATTTTATAATGTTATGAGTATACCTAATTGACACTTAGTACGTAACATGTAGTTAAATTGTATGAACTGGAACTGGAAAGTTAAATTGTAGGCTTGTTTCAAGTACAGATGTATTCGTACCCAATGTTTAAAGTACAGGTTTATTTATTTTAGTGTCGGCATCTGTGACTTAGGGGATAGCTAAGCACAGTTTAACGAGTCCCCGACATACCAGGTCGAGGGTTCGAAATCACCCGCTGGCGATTTGGAAGCAGTTTTGCGTTGATTTACATGGCGTGAAGCGTTGGCCATCGTTGGTCTATCATCTACTGCCTATAGTACCTTGCGGTGTAGGACATGGGATGTAAGGGTGGAGGGGCGTCGAGTCTTGAGCCTGAGGAATCAAGGCAGGCTGGCTAGTGCAGATTAGAGTTTTCTTTTTGCTCCCGACATAACAAAATCCACACCATACCGAGGGTTCGAACCCGAGTTTCCCGAAGATGAATCCGGCAATTTAGGCAATCGGCCAGCCACTCCTCATGACATACTACAGAACGTAAACTTGCTGAATAAATCACAAACAGCCAAAACGTGATGGCATTTGTGTGTGTGTATGTGTGAGCGACATCCATGACATCATCACCAGGCTTGGGTGCACACCTTGTCTACGACAATTAAATTAAATTCATGCATGAGAACATTTCGTATTTACCATCTAAGACAAAAAGTCTTTTAGATATCCTTTACACGACGTCACAGCCAACCCTGGCATATTTGGCTGTTTGTGACTTTTTGTGGGCAAGTTTACATGCAGTAGTTTGCCATTGTATGAAAACCAAAGCAAGGTAGTCTGCTGGCAAACCGCAGCTGTGTTTCAAACAAGATATGCGGGATAACGAATTGTGTTCGTAACCACTTCGCCACACGGCCGGTATCTAAGACAAGCATGCCCTCAAATCCAGGCTCGGATATAAACTGATCTCGCCCGCCGACAACCGTAGACACACGGAATAGATAACCGAGATACCTCTGAAGCCTGCGCCACACGCCGGACGTGACATTTCAGTCTGACATTTAGTAAAGTTACAAACCGACTCCTGTTACTGGCAAGATTTTACTAGTGAGATTGTAAACATTTATTCCGTATGTTCAGGGTGTTTCCTCGTGGAATTTGACAGGAAGAGAAGAAATAGAATCGACACATCTAGTTAACGTAATAATACATGAGATGGGGAAAACGGGATCATGAAATACGATATCAGGACCTACCGGTAAATCAAGAAACATCCTGACAAAAGGCTGCGTAAATAAATACATGGGTTGACAAGGTTGATATGTATATGCAGGCACAAAGGACAGACAAACAGGTATAAATAAGCGAAGATAAGAACGTAATGGAGATACGCCGAGGCACATCCACGTAAATAGATACTATAATAAGATAAGCTCCGTGAAATGATAAAACAAGTATATAATTATGGGGGGGGGGGGGGTTCTTTTAGATAAACCATCTTCGGTGATAAGTTATATTAATGGTTTTCAACATATTGGAGTCTGTAATCTTCTCTGTAGTAAAGGAATTACGAACGCAATTCGTAATTCCACATAACGCGTTTGAAACAGCTGCGGGCGGTTTAGGAGCAGACCACCTTTCGCTGGTTTTCATACAGTAGTATGAGTGCCGGTCATTAAGAAAGAAATGGTGAACTACTGAACGTAAACTTGCCCATGAATCACAAACATCCAAAATAATGCTGGGGTTGACTACAACGTCCTGTAAATGACGTGCAACCAACTAATTTCCATGATCTCCTACCTTTTGTGTACGGATCCCTCTGGGATTTAGATTGGAGTTTGTTGACAATGGAATACCCAATGTTCGTAGAAGAAAACTTACCAACGTAGACCTGTTAATTAGTCGAGTTAGTTAGTCGAGGTTCCAACTTCACGGCAACGGGTCTCCCCATTATGCTCCGTTCCTGTGCCAGTGAATATCACACAAAATGCTCCCCACTGTCCAGTGTGAAAAGTGGAATAGGCAGGAGTCTCGGCAATCCAACAGCCCGCACAGGTACACTGTGCACAATGCCGCTGCCAGAATGCCAACACAAAATTAATCCACGAAAACCACAGTTCATCGTCGATGGACTCGGCAGTCACCAGAAAGACCTCATTTACCCGGGTTTTCTCACATGGTTCGATCTTTCACGGCAGGGCGACCCACCGAAAGTGTCGCATAAAGCATGAACTCCGCAGCTTCAGCGCCGACTCCCGGGAGTCTCCTGAAAAATGCACTCGTGAACCGAAAAGGCAAATTAGTCAATTCAGCAACAGCCGGTAGCCATTGTTCCGAACATGCAATAAAAAAAAATACAGCGTTATTTTTTTCAACTTTAAAAAACACCAATAACAACCATACCCGCCCACGGTGTCCTGACCGCCGGGCACTGTTTACACCGGACGCGGCGTGTCACAGGTTTTACAACCGTTGGGTTAGATCACAAGTTTTACAACCGTTGGGTTAGGTCAGAGGTTTTACAACCGTTGGGTTAGATCACAGGGTCACTGTCGTTATTATTAGCTAGCATGCTATCGGCTTTGGTGGAGGGGTTTTAGTGGATCGATATAAAACTACTGGAAGTTGCCCATTGATAGCCCAAGTAGTTGTGCCTTTGTGTTATGAAACATCACTACTAGACCGTTGACCCTATTAGTTACTACTGTTTATTTTCATTGCCGTATTCTTAACATTGCTGGCGCATGCCGGAAACGCTTTTCCGTGCTCAAGAGTAATATAAGCAGTGGTCTGCTAGCGTCTAGGGTTCCATACACACACTTACTTTCTATGTTTACATTTTTAGTTTTATCTTTATTTTCTACTTTCATTTCGGTCATCAGTTTCTCGGCATTTTAAAGATGATTTCAGTTGGACTAAAATGTTGACTTCTCGTCCTTGACTTGGGGCTGTAAAATACATGTACCTCTGACGTAACGGAGTGGGTTCTCGTCCTTGACTTGGGGCCATAAATTACAAGTATCTCTGATGTCGGAGTGGGCTAGCCTGATGGCGAAGGGCACTAATAATAACAGGTCAAATTCCCCCAGTCTACACGACCAGGTTACATACTAATCTACTGTTCTACATATGTGAAAGTTCAGTTCCGGTCATTCACACCCCGCTCTTTTCAGGGCTTGACGAGAAAAGGAGTCGTTCTCAGTCAGAGCATAGGATACCAATGCATTGATCTGCTCTCGAGAGGCGTTACAACCAACTAATCAACCAACTAATTGACGATGACGATAATTTTGTGGAGTCGTGGGAGGGAAAGAAGTATTGTTTAACATTATGTGAGCAGTGAGGAGAGGGAAAGATAGTTGGAGGAAGGGCATACGTTTTTGTAGATATTGTTGATTTAAACTAGACAGGGCCTGCAGGTCGATTCCAGGGCGCCACGCGCCGGAGGAAAGATAACAGGAGAAAAGCGCCTGATGTTGTTGCTGGCTTGAACTGCAGACACACACGATTGAGATTCTCCAGAAGGCTGTCTGTCGGCTACAGATAATCTTCGCAGTTGATACAAGAATAACACCCGCTGACCTGCTTCAGGAGTGAAGATTCTAGACTACAGGAAGTGATATCACTGTGACGTCAAGTGGAGATAACTATTTGCTTCAAAAACATTCATCCCGTTTTGTACAAACAACCACAAGTACACTTATAGACTCAAACACTTATCTTTTTTTTTTTTTAAATAAAAATGTGGGTTCTTCATCGTTAATTCACCACAGACAAACTGCCTAGTTATTTTTAGCACTGACCTAGATCTTGTGGGATCGTAGATTTTTCAGATAAGGGATATGGGATTCACTTATATCAAAGATGAGCACAGACAGGTGGGACAGTCACAAGATAAGACTAGTAGCACACGATATGGATATGCACTCCGACCACAGTGAGGGCCCTCCCTGTTAGTATTCCTCGATTGCACAAAGTGTATCAGCACACCCCTACACCCACTATGGAATCACCCTGATGTCATGTGATTTCCCGGGAATCCCCAGAATTCCTTTGTTTGCGGTGAATTAAAAATGCAGCACCTTAATTTGTTTCTAAGCAGTTTCTGCTAAGGGTCTGTGATGTCATAGGGCCATCACATTTTGTAGGCCTAGATGCACGGGGGAATAGGTGACCAATCTTTCCCGCACTTAGCAGGTGTCGAACCCTTGTTTCTATTACCTGACACATTTGTCTGTCTGTCTGTCTGTCCGTCCATCCGTCCGTCCGTCTGACCATCAAAACGCCCACCCGCTTGTATTCCCATGAATTTACCTGCCTTGCTACCCGCGTCTTCTCTTAAAAATTATGTGGTACATAATTAAGAGGGTTGATCGATCCCATACATATGTTATGTATGAACTGCGTTAGTGGTATTCGCTTTGTACACAAGCAGACATCCAAAATGGCGAAATTTGCCCACTAGTTTAGTATAGGCTCGTTCAGAATGAATTTGAGTACTGGTAGCTTACAACAGCTGGCGGGGAGAACATGAAACAGAGGAGAAGATGTAGGGGAGAGAGGGGAAGGAAAGGAAAGAAGAGGACTGGAGCCAGAAGGGGTAGGAGGAAATGGATCCTCTGGGACGCAGACGTGTACAGGTTTGGTATTGGAACTGCCGTAATGCAAAGCAGAGGGGACAGATATTGGAAAAAGTTGGTCTACGATTTTGACATACTCATGCTGCAAGAACTAAAGACAAACTCTTTGGAGTGCGCCAGATATTCATATTACATTAACCCACACAGGCAGGCTGTGGTGGTCAATGATGGCTTACAGCACATTATACTGGATATGAGTCGATGGGATCAGGAAGGCTAAGAGATGCAGGGATAGATGAAGATTGGAGGGTACAGCAGGAACCTTATACACACACACACACACACGCACGCACAAACACACACACACGAGAGAGAGAGAGAGAGAGAGAGTGGGGAGTCTTGCGTAATCGGAGAGAGTTGGGACAGGTTGAAGGGTTCTGGGGATATCCCTGGATGCAGGCACCTCATATGTGGTGACTTCAATACGCGCGACAGACAGACAGACAGATAGTCGGGAACGGGAGCTTATATGACTACTTATATGAATTAAATGAGATGCTCCCCACCAGAGGCTGGGCGAAGCCGGGCCGGGTCAGACAGACAGACAGATAGTCGGGAACTGGAGCTTATATGACTACTTATATGAATTAAATGAGATGCTCCCCACCAGAGGCTGGGCGAAGCCGGGCCGGGTCAGACAGACAGACAGATAGTCGGGAACGGGAGCTTATATGACTACTTATATGAATTAAATGAGATGCTCCCCACCAGGAGCTGGGCGAAGCCGGGCCGGGTCAGACAGACAGACAGATAGATAGATAGATCCCCGCCAGGGGCTGGGCGAAGCCGGGCCAGGTCAGCTAGTATCTGTATAAATGACAGAAGACCAACTAGGCTAGCAATGAGGCCGGGTGGCCTAGACATTGCCATTGACCTGACATTTGTATCCCAAGAGGCGGCATCAGACATACAATGAAGTGTCCTTGGGGATCATGGAAGTGACCACCTCCCCTGTTCTGTACTGGTACCTAGGTCCAGCAAAGTCAAGACTATAAGAGCCCGCAAGACATTCATTTATGGTCGCGACCACTCTTCGCTCATGGGAAGACGCCTTAGATCACAACCACTGTCTAAAACAGTGGTTCTCAACTGGTGGGGAATTTCCCCCCCCCCCCCCCCCCGGGGGAATTTCAGGGTTTCCAGGGGGGGGGGGGAATGAAGACCATTTCAAGATCGTATTAATACAAGAACCGATTACTTGACATAGTTTTTCCCTTCATACTTTACAGTTATGTATGTCTCGTCCTTCTAAAATTCATTTTATAAAGTAAGTAGACCCACAAATCATGTTTTATGTGGATGTCTAGACTTGTTTTAGTATATGCTATTACATTTGCCTTCCACTTTTACGTATACTGTGTAGGGGTGAGGGGATTTTTAGATAGGAAATATGAAGGGGGGGGGGGGGGAATGACGTTCTGAAAATACGGTGAAGGGGGGAACGGGCCACATTTTTGATAGGAAGGGGGGGGGGATGGCGTTCTGAAAATATGGTGAAGGGGGGAATTGGGCCAAAAAAGGTTGAGAACCACTGGTCTAAAACAACAAGAATAATCTTAACTCAGCCACCAAGAAGTGGAGCAATCATGGAGGGGAAAAAAGGCGGCCATAACGAATTTGCAGAGGGTGTGGAGAGTAACCAGTTTATTCGATACGAAATTGGAGGAGGCAGAAAGAACGAAACAAGTAAAGATGCGATAGTTTAAGCTCCAGGCAACATAGGCCAAAAAGATGAAATGAGAACAGTCTATAAGTAAAGTCGGTGGGGATGTGACATTGGGAGAATTATGGAAGCTGCATAAACAGATGAACAGGCGCATCCCTGTACAACAGATGCTTTCTAGTTTTGATTGTTGAACGTAAGCCTGCCACTCAGCCTGAAGCATGTCTGTCTTCACCTTGCTCATCATACTTTATGAATTCGTTACAACCACGACATGCGTATGTACACCAGCCATCGGAACTCCGCCGTGAATACCTCCACCTCCTTTCTCAGACTACACGAAATTCTCCGTTTTAACGTGTGAAATGTTTACATGCATTATATCTCGAACATTAAATCGGAATTATTCAACAGGAAATGGCTCATTTCACACACACAGTGTTATGGAAAGCGATGTCAATCCAGCTTCAATTTAGCGCACAAGCAATAGAATCCGTCTCCTTTTGTTTTTCTTTTTGTATAATGTTAGTTTAACGGGGAGTAACGATGACTTATTCCTGACAAGAAGTGTTGAATGAGAACATGTGTAGAACAGATGTACCTGCATGTACCCGCCCGCCATAGCGGTAAAATAGAGGCAAACATTCACCACTGTTATTCTTCCTTACATTGTCCTGCTTACATGTGTGAATGAGGTTTGTCTTTCATTTTCCAAAGCTTCCGATTTCTTGCGCTGGCATCTCCATTTCTTATGTTTTCTATGAGAGCTTGCTTATCTTACATTGTTCCATATATCTTCTCTTTGTTATTGTGGCTCTTTGGTGAGTAAAGGCCTGTAACCGGGCAGGCCGAGCTTTTTGTAGGCCAGTTGGTTGGATGAAGTCTTTTCATGAGGTTGGGACGTCATTTGTACACTGTGAACCTTTGGGACACAGTGCTGAATTGCAACGAGCTTTCTCTGCAACTGTCACGACCTTATTCCATTTCACATCAGAGGCTTGGCGTTGAAATCAACAGTTGATTCTTCTGTCCATACACTTCACTTTTTTCTTTCCGGTACTTGTCTGTTAATTCACCCCCCCCCCCCGCCCCCCAAAAAAGCATCCCTTACAGAGCCTCATTTGCATCGGTCCAGCAATTATTTCCGGTTAAATGTTAGGTGGACAGCTGGACCGATCGATTGATGTTATGTTAGTTTTTGGGCATGTAGGGCCCTCACTGTCGTCGGATGTTTGGGCCGTACGGGCCCAGAAACTAACACAACATCCATTGATCGGTTCAGCAGTCCACCGAACACTTAACCGGAAGTGATTACTGGACCGATGGAAATGAGGTCCTGTAAAGGATGCTTTTTTGTTTGGGGGTGAATTAACAGAAAAGTACCTTCTTTCCGAGTGACACCTCTCTGAAGATGGTGTGGCTTGAGAGTAGGCATACATAGCGGTGTATTTGTGGTATTAGTGCTTACAACGATTAAAACGTCTCGAAGCTGCAAGTCATGGGACGAACGTACGACAGAAGAGAGTCATTGCACGGGTGGTTACGACATATTTTGTGGAGTGGCCAGTTTCCACCCTCGTCACTGTCCTTCCCAGACAGTTTCCAGAATATTCTAGAGGAAAAAGATGTCCTATACTCTGTTTGTATGAGGCTGAGTGATCCTGGTGGAAAAAAAAATAATATTGTCTCTGGTGGACATTGAATCAGGACCATTGCCTTGGCTGGCAAGCGCACTATCCGCTAGGCCACCGCGACTCCAATATGTGAAGTCGTCCCCTTATCCCCATCCCCCGATGCATACAAAAATAATGCGCGCGCATCCATGGCACACCTGACCTTTAGAAATGGCACCAAGCGGGCACCAAGGGGAACAGGTTGAATAGCGCTGGTCTAAACAACCTATAAATCTCGCACATCTGGAAATGATGGCCTGAATACCCCAGTGTCAATACATGCAATCAGATCCAGTAGTTTTGTGTTCTGCTGAACAAAATGATCTGTTGAGTATAGGACACTTTGTAATTAAGCCAACAGTCGTGATGTTTCACTTGTTTCCTGCGTTCCAGTTTTGGCCGTGACATTTAGCTATTATGTTATCTGGACTGGAAGCTACAATCGGCGTTTCCCAAACATTTACTTTACCTAGTCCTGACGCAAAATGAAAATTCAGTCTGCGGGTTTTAAATGGCCTTAGTCTCCGTGGCCAAATGCTTGCGAACGCGGTTCATGAGACGCTTACCAGGCGTTCGAAACTCAGCTGCGACCGATTTGTGCAGAAGTCCTTGTCGCGTTGTGTTATAACGTGTTGGTATGGGGGCCGGTCGTTCAGAAAGCAGTGGCAAACTACTGAATGTAAAACCTGCCTAATACATCAACAGCAGCTGAAAAATGCTGGTGTTGACTGCAACGTCCTGTAAGAGATATGCAATTTTTGTTTAGTTTAATTAGTTGCATATCCTTTACATGACGTCGCAGTCAACCCCAGTAATTTGTTATGGCTGTTGGTGATTTCTTGACAAGTATACGTTCAGTAATTTGCCATTGTTTCTGAACGACTAGCACTCATATCTTTGTATTAAAACCAACTCAAGGTGGTCTGTTTCCAAATCGCCTACTGGTATACTCCGAACGCGGTATGTGGATTACGAATTGAGAAGGAAGCACATAAAAACAAAGGAAAGTTAGAGGCATCTGTCTCATATTGTTTGTTTGTCTCAATGATTTCTTGTGTTATTGCATTGGTATTGTTGGTCCTTCAGCAATGGGTATTTCTGAAGGAATGTTTGCGCGTCACTAGGTTGACATTCCTAAGTGTCTGTGTTTACAGCAACTAACTGTAAAACTGGCTGTGTTCGCTGTTGAAGAATCACGGCTAAGAATAATATAAGGCCTGATTTTGTTCAGAGATCACTCAAGTTAGTTGACAGTACGAGTAGGTGGAGACAATGGCCACAGTCATCAAATAGTACGGTCACTGCCAGTAAGGAAAGCTATAGCAGACTGCCGTCTGTAGATATGTATAGGATAAGAAAGTAGAGCAGTCAAAGAAATTATGGAAAATGATTGTTATAGAGGAGGAGGAGGAGGGGAGAGAGAGAGAGAGAGAGAGAGAGAGAGAGAGAGAGAGAGAGAGAGAGAGAGAGAGAGAGAGAGAGAATATATTCTGAAAAAGTAAAGAGTAAATGTATCATTTTTCGCTGTAGTCACCACTGCTTTCAGTACAAGTCCTCTAGCGTAGATAAAGTGCTTGGATTCCTGTAGAAAAAAAAAATGATCTTAATTCCGTGTGCTGTACCTCTTCATCGGACCGATCATCTGTCGCAGAAGTCACGCCGTTTTCAAACTTCCTATTCCACTCATTACAAGCATGCACCACCATACTGAATCTTCATTTCCCGATGAAGTTCTATAAGTTTTACCTCTTCACTGTTGAAAAAAAAAAAACAACGGATAATAAAATGCGGCACCTCTTTGGTGCATGTCAGAAGTCAGATTTTTTAACCTGTCCTTTTCGCGCCACCGTGATCGTCTGCACCGTGGTGTCACGTGCTTAATACTCCTGGCATCCTTAACAACAACAATATTAGCAGGTTACAAGCCAATGTATTGTAATTTCTATCACACTTTTAAGGTTTTCATTTGAAACCCCCTCGTATAAACTACTGAACGTAAAATTGCCTTAAAAACATTCAAAAATGCTGGAGTTGATTATGACGTCCTGTAAAGGACATGCAACTAACGTTTTAAAAAAACAATCTTCAACAGAATATAATTCTCAGAAGAAATCCTGCAAGTAACTCTCACATCCTTAAAGAGTTAATTTTGCTGTCAAAACCTTTATCCTCGATCCGCTCCAGTCTAATACGCTGTCATAGTTTGGTAATGGCCATCCAATGTTACACGCTGTCACAGTTTGGTAACCGCCATCCAATGTTAAACTCTGTCACAGTTTGGTAACCGCCATCCAATGTTACACGCTGTCACAATTTGGTAACCGCCTTCCCATTGTTAAACGCTGTCACAGTTTGGTAATGTCCATCCCAGTGTTACACGCTGCCACAGTTTGGTAACGTTCATCCCACTGTTACACGCTGTCACAGTTTGGTAACCGCCATCCAATGTTACATGCTGTTACAGTTTGGTAACCGCCACCCAATGTTACACGCTGTCACAGTTTGGTAACCGCCACCCAATGTTGTAAGCTGTTACAGGTTGGCAACGGCCATCCCAGTGTTATACGCTGTCGCAGTTTGGTAACGGCTATCCAGTGTTACATGCTGTCACAGTTTGGTAACAGCCATCCCAGCGTTACACGCTGTCACAGTTTGATAACGGCCATCCCAGTGTTACATTCTGTCACAGTTTGGTAACCTCCATCCCAGTGTTACACACTGTCACAATTTGGTAACCGCCGTTTCATTGTTTCCCGCGTCTCGACAAGCTAGCAGACTAGAAGATATGGTTAAATCCAGGGGGAATGTTTGGGTACACCACCCTGGCATGATGTCTGCAGCAGACACGGCACGCACCGGCACCCGTTCGACAGCTCAATTTGAAGTGTTCTTCCTGCAGCAGCTGTACTCCGCAGCTTCTATTGATCTGCACATTATTACTTTGCTTCGTTCGTCTGGTCAGATTAATTTTTTTTTACCTGTTGCTTTATAAGAAAGCAAGACTTTGTTTGTAGCTTTTATCCAGTCGCAGCCGTCGTCAGCCTCATCCAAAACCTGAAGACTGATTAAAACGTTCAAAGCCCTAGTTCATGCTATGGCAAAAAATAATAATTAGAAAACGCCATTTAGAACACCCCTTTTATGAGACTTAAGGCATGGCGCATTGGGCATATGGAGCTGAATCAATATTTGTATAGAGCAATCTGCACTTTGTGTGTGATGTGTTCAGTATCACACCGACGGCCTTTCCTTCCCAAGACAGTTGTTGGTATCAGTTTTAGGCTGGGTTGACCTGGAAGCCTGGGTTAATTATATTTAAATCCGCACCTTTGGGATACAAATCCATGACCACTGACCCGGCAGGCGAGGTTCTAGTCACTATTCTACCGATGCTTCCAAAACAGCAAGTGATTAAATAATAGTCCCGTATTTTCTTATAGAAATAGATAAGAGC
The DNA here is from genome assembly GCA_963921405.1 of Cepaea hortensis. Lineage (NCBI taxonomy): Eukaryota > Metazoa > Mollusca > Gastropoda > Stylommatophora > Helicidae > Cepaea > Cepaea hortensis. Next base: position 205,401,951 of record OY992876.1, read on the forward strand.
TGTAGCCTGGCGGTTAGAATATCACGTGTATTTCACCAGGGGATAGGGTACGAATATCGGGTAATGCAAAGTTTGCGTTCCTGGAATGGATAGATCCTAACAATCCCACTGTGTACAAAGGGGTCTGTAAACTTCAACACTCAATACAATCACAGCGGTCTGTGCATCTCAGCACTCAGTACAATCACAGCGATCTGAAAACCTCAGCACTCAGTACAATCACAGCGATCTGAAAACCTGAGCACTCAGTACAATCACAGCGATCTGAAAACCTGAGCACTCAATACAATCACAGCGATCTGAAAACCTGAGCACTCAGTACAATCACAGCGATCTGAAAACCTCAGCGCTCAGTACAATCATAACGGTCCCAACGCCCACAGAAACCAGACTGTCAACAGTTAATTATCACCATCATGTTCCTTATAAGCCGTCAAGGGTTGTAAGGAAAATAGTTGATGTTCCAGCGCATTTCATTCGGTGCGACTATACGATGTCTTTGAAGTCATCAGTATGTTCCGACTTGGGCGCCGGCTTGCTCTCGTATCAGATCTACTTTGATGTAACGCCGGGTTGGTAACCGAAACCCACAATCAAAGAAGAAATAACTTTAACAGCTAAAGGGATACATTGACCCAATTCGACAGTTTAGACGAGGGGTCAGTCGGTTGGAAGAATGAAGGATCTGTAACACCTTGAAAAAAAAAAAAAACTCTTAGAACATAACTGTTGTGCACAGCTCATCTTTATCTTGTGCCATGCCGATAAGCGTGAGCGGTCATGGTTCGCAATTTCACACGAACACCACCAGTCTTGAATCAGATCTATTCTAATCCCGAATATGCCACGTGGCAAAACAATGCAGATATGTTATCTCTGCCTTCCCTATGCTCTCCCATCAACTTTGCCAGGTGTAATTAAGTTTACTAGTTTATTTCTTATAACGTGTCCAAACAATAGTGACTAAGTCTCAAATCAATTTACGGTTGTCATTTGTTTCTTACATGCATCTTTTTCTTGCAGTACGTTCCGTGTGGTGATGGTGTTTGTTCATAGCCTAAATTATATTTGTGGTTGGAAAGTGCAAACTCATAAGCGATTTGGCGTTATTAGTGTTGCAGCGACTCTGCTCCTGAGAGTATAGCCACCCCGCCATGGGAGGGCACCATTCCGTGACTTTGGTGTACTGTCAGCCATTTCTAATATCCATGTTTCTCCATGTCATGATGTCAACCTTTTCTCTTCGTTTCCTCCTACCTCTCCTCCAACTTTCACTCAGTCAAGACGTACTGCCCGTGATGCGGGTAACCAGTTTCATTTTGGGAATAACTTCTTCCGAGGTATCTTTATTACGGTTGTGTATATGTCCAAGGTGTTTTTAAGTGTCCATGGTGTTCCCATTCTTTTCAAAACCATAAAACTGAGTCTTCCACAGAACCCCTCATTAGTGTACAAATTGTTCATGATTCATTGTTCATGATTGCAGTGTAGTGGTTAGACATCCGCCTGTCGGCACGGCACGGCATGGTGGTCATGGGGCAGATTCGGATTTTACAACTGACTTGGACTCAGTCTTAAATTGGTGCCAGGAACTGTCTTTGGAAGTAAAAGCGATCGGCGTGACGCTGACCGCATCACCCACCGAGTGTCAGTTGTCTATTCAAAGATGGGTCTAGCACCGTATGCGCATTGCGTGTAAAAGTCTCTGTTACTTACTGTTGTATGGATGTGAAGCGTGGACAATGAGCAGCAAGCTGAAAAACATGGCTGTGGAAATGTGGTTTCTGAGGAGAATGCAAAGAATACTATGGACAGACAGAAAAACAAATTACCAAGTTCTACAACAAACAAATGAAAATCATAAACCCATTAGAGAAATTAGGCGTAGACAGTCAAAATGTTGTGGTCACATTTGAGAAGAATTACATTGGAAAACTTCATGACAACTCCCAAGATCGAGGGGAAGAGAACAAGGGGAAGGCAGAGAAGTAAATACCTGGATGGCTTGACCATGTGGTATGTTGAGACAAGAACACTAAGCTGATTCACGACTCTGGTGATCGAGTGAGATGGCGAAACATGACCGCCAACGCTTACCAGCATGGCACAGGATGAATGACACTTTTACATCGTCAAATGTGCTTCTGCGCATGCCCAGGACTTAAATTGTACGTAAGCGCGGGTGTATGTAACTACATTAAATGTGACAGATATGGATGTATTCTTCGCCTTCACATACCTTACCAACTGGTGTGTGTATGTGTGCGCGCTCGTCCGCGGGTCTCCCTGCCACCTGGCTGTATAGTGCTGTTTGTTCGTCTTTGAAGTCACATTGCAGCTTATTTACATGCTAGCCATGGTTCTCATTCATATGTTAGAAGTTAGTTATCAGAAACACTTAAGAGTGCCTTCTCAGACTTCCACGTATTTGGGTGTTCTTAACGTAATAACATTCATATTTTGCTTGGATACACGTGGGTTTCATCAAACTATTGCTTGATGCCAAACACGTTCTCCGATTCTAATACCTTAATGAAGATAGCAGCCGCGTTTGATCAGTGTACAATTTAAGTGGGTGTGATATTCGTTCCTGTGGGCTGTCTTCACCGTGGGTGAAACCGTTAGCACAGTGAGAGCCAGACTCGTTTTCATTTTGCGCGGTGCAGTGTCTGGGGTGTGTGTTTCATGTTGTGTCTGTCTACATCGGTACTTTAATCTATCTATCTATCTGTCTGTCTGTCTGTCTGTCTGTCTGTCTGTCTGTCTGTCTGTCTGTCTGTCTGTCTGTCTGTCTGTCTGTCTGTCTGTCTGTCCGTCCGTCCGTCCGTCCGTCCGTCTGTCTGTCTGTCTGTCTGTCTGTCTGTCTGTCTGTCTGTCTGTCTGTCTGTCTGTCTATCAGCCTGCCTGCCTGCCTTTCTTATTTTTCTGTTTCTCTGTATGTCTGTTTGTCCATTTATCTGAGGTCGGCCGTTGTCTGCTTATCTGCCCTGTGTGTCACACTTCACCCTCCATCAACTATTCTTTCTTCCATTATTTCGTTATTTCTTTCTGCGTTTCTTTCTGGCATTCATCTACCAATGAGCTCGACTCCCCCTCCCCAGCACACTTTTCATCTGTCGATTCTTGTGTCACATCCTTTGTGGATAAGAATCACGGTCATTTCACACATATGTCTCGTATTATGCTTCAATTATTGCACGCGAAGAATCTGAGCACTGTTCACGAATTCCGTAAGATCTGTCAGACTCCAAATTAGTGCATACCAGATTACAACATGCTGTAAATAGCATTATTGTGTGTAGTTTTTTCAACTTTTGACATATAGTTTGGGCCATCCCCAGCTGGTCGCCTCTTACATTGGCATTCAGCTTTACTGTTGGTTCTTTCCCGTATGGGCCTGGGTAACACACAGGCGGACTCTCAAAACTGTACCATTAGTAAAGCAATGATCCATTCTACCATACCAACAGTGCAGTTTGTTTGCATTAGGTTGTTAGGCATATACGTAACACCGAGTCAGATCCTAGTATGTATCTGTAATTAATATCGTTGTATCTCTATTGCGTTGTTTCATTGCATATCGCTTATCATTGCAATCATGACGCCATCCTTCTATCAGAGCACAATAATGCACTAACAATGCAACAACGAACGGCAGGACCGTATTTGTATAGGACAACCGATACTCGGTGGGTAATGTAGTTAACGTAACTATGGCGTTCTTTACTTCCCAACTTCCCAGCAGTACCGTGCGGTAGATTTTCACAGTATGATGCAAGTCTTCGAAATGCCACCCCTACATGTTTTGTCCCCTTTAAAACTGCCTCCCCCATATGCAGCCACTTTACGGTGTAGCCTGATGCGGCCGCCGCTCTATTATATCACGGCACGGCCCTGCTTCCCAGGTCATGTACTGGTAGCCATGTTAGACTGGATCGTATTGAGATCCCAGGTCGAGGGTTGTACTTGCTAGGAGAAAGATGTAACCATCCATACCAATGCTGAGGGTTGACCTAGATCGCTGTCTCAGTAGACAAACACATTATGCCTGCTATCTCCCAGTGGAGTATAGACCATCAGCCCACTCACGACAAATCCTGTATAGACTTGAAAGCGATTGGTCGGATGATGCAGCTAAAACATTTTACGGGATGAATTAGCTGAACTCACGCCAACACTCCTTGATCGCCTCTTAGGACATGTATGATGCGTTACTATTGCTACCTTCAATATTATGCCTCAGTATCACACAGGTACACTCTCGAAATTATGCCACATGATTGAAGAAGTGTCAACAATGCAGTTTTGTTTACTTTAGATTAGTAGGTATACATATAACAAAGCATCAAATCCTAGCGGTGTGTAGTTGTAATTGTTATATCTATTGGTCTATTCATTATAAATTGCTTATTAATACCATCATGACATCACTGTTCTAATCATGTCACATCAATGCATTCAGAATGCAACATCGAACGGCAGAACTTAGCTGGCGATTCTGACTGTGTTAACAATTGCGAGATAAGTGGAGCATTAATAATTAATGACTGATTCAGAAAACAACAATGCGAACCGCCGATCTTGTTTACCACCAGGTATTTGATTGTGCTGATATCGTGAAATAAGCATTTACAGGAGTAATGTTCAATTCGGAGCGCTTATATGTGGATACCATCCTGCAACTGATAGATTGGAGGGATTAATAGGGCAATGAACTGGCACTTGAGTGCTGACGAGGATTTGCTTTGTTCTTGTACTCACGGCTTGACACGTTGGTTGCACAGAAAAGCCTGTATCTGACTGAAGACACAATGTCTCGCTATAATAATAATAATAATGGATACAACAACGTCAGCAGACCTGCCAGTACGGGGATCTACATGTCCACGTGGGAGAACAAGCTGCAGGAACTGGTGGTGAGAAGTCTTCTTTGTTGTTTGTGCATTGTGCATTTCGTTTTGTTATTGCCTATTCTTTGTTATAAACGTTTAGTTAGTCACGGTTCCAACTTCACGACAAAGGGTCGCCTCATAATGATCCGTTCCTGTGCCAGTGAATATCACACAATATGCTCCTCACTGCCCCACGTGAAAAGTGGAACCAGACAGAAGTCTTGACAAACCAACAAGTCTAATAACAGTCATGCCCCGACCTAGGAACCTACTGTGGGTCTATGATGTGACAGGGCCGTCGGATGTTATAGTTTTATTTTGTTTAGCTAACACATTCATAATGAATATGGCACAAATCCTAAAGATTACGATTGCAATATGACGTTAAAATGACAGGTAAACTATCTTTTTAATGATTGCATTTTAAAGTGTGGGTCTGGCGAAAAAAGAGAAGAATGTTCGGAGACTCCTGCCGAAAGAGACCAAGCCATTTGGGATAAAACCCGGGGCAATGAAGTCGATTCTCTCGACTTGTAAGACTGTTTTTAAGCATGGAGGGTTAAATGTCTAGTCTCTTCCTCTGTTGGCGGACGATGAACGGAGGTGTCGAACCCTCGTCTGACCGCGCTCTTGACATTATTAGCACAGGTCCATATCAACTGCACCAACCCACCCTCCAATATACAGATCCATCCAACAAGGACTCAATATTTACACAAATTGTTAAATTTGACAGACACACATGAGGGAAATGACATATTCTGCAGGGGGTTAGCTTGGCCGAATGTATAAGAGGTCTAGATCTTAAACTCCCGGTGTGCTGATGCCGAGGTAGCGGGTTCAACACCTACACAGGTCAGTTGGACTAAAATATTGACTTCTCCTCCTTGACTTGGGGACGGAAATTACAAGTACCCCTGAAGTCAAGAGTGGGTTAACCTGACGGCGAAGGACACTGGGAATAGGAAAAGCTAATCCACCCGCAAAAAATCAGTCCAGTGGACTAGAAGCATTAGCGCGACATAAGGGACACTTGAATTCAAAGCGAGCGAAAAAACAACAACAATATAATTGACATATTTATGAGTCAACATAGTATATCTTGTAATAAGACATGACAGTTTGAAATAGATACCTATGAATGGAAGTGTGCAGGGGACGCGAGGTCGAGGGGGACCACAACGTCGACAGATACAAGATGTGATGGATAATTTACACATGACAACAACAAGCTTACACATGACAACAACAAGATGTGGTAGATAATTTACACATGACAACAACAAGATGGAGTAGATAATTTACACATGACAACAACAAGATGTGATGGATAATTTACACATGACAACAATAAGATGTGGTAGATAATTTACACATGACAATAACAAGATGTGGTAGATGATTTACACATGACAACAACAAGATGTGGTAGATAATTTACACATGACAACAACAAGATGTGGTAGATGATTTACACATGACAACAACAAGATGTGGTAGATAATTTACACATGACAACAACAAGATGGGGTAGATAATTTACACATGACAACAACAAGATGTAGATAATTTACATATGACAACAACAAGATGTAGATGATTTACACATGACAACAACAAGATGGGGTAGATAATATACACATGACAACTACAAGATGGGGTAGATGATTTACACATGACAACAACAAGATGTAGATGATTTACACATGACAACAACAAGATGTAGAAGATTTACACATGACAACAACAAGATGTGGTAAATAATTTACACATGACAACAACAAGATGTGGTAAATAATTTACACATGACAACAACAAGATGGGGTAGATAATTTACACATGACAACAACAAGATGTGATAGATAATTTACAATGACAACAACAAGATGTGGTAGATGATTTACACATGACAACAACAAGATGTGATAGATAATTTACACATGGCAACAACAAGATGTGATAGATGTGGCAACAGGGGCAGATCATCTGACTTAAAATAGAGAGACAATTCGAGAAACAAAAATACCTTTATGGTGCAGCAGTTCTGCGCAGGTCAGGCTAGTGGATCAATACACGGTAGTAAAAGTTGCTGGGTGGGCACCTGTGAGGTCATTGACATACACAGTTAAATAAATTAGCAGGTATTTGACTGGCTGACATTGAACTACAGGAAAGAAGTAGAGTTAAGAGGGCACAATATATTCTATGAAAATTCCAGTTTGCTTCAACTCTATTTGCATTTTAATATTGTCTAGCGCAGTGGTTCTCAACCGTTTTTGGCACCCCGTGCACCCATTCTCCATATTTTCCGAACGTCATACCCCCCCCCCCTTTTTCGTATTTCCTGCCTATAAATCCCCCCACCTCTTCCTGTCGCTACACAGTATGCTTAAAAATGGAAGCTAATTTTAAAACACATACTAAAACAAATCTAGACGTCTACATAAAACGTGATTTGCGAGTCTACGTACCTTATAAACTGAATTTCAGAAGGGCGAGAAGTACAAAACCGTAAAGTATGGAGGGAAAAACAATACCATGAAATTGGTTCTTGTATTAACGCGATCTTGAAATAATCTTAATTCCCCCCCCCCCCCCCCCCCACCCCCTAGAAACCATAAAATTACCTCCTGGGTTGGGGGGGGGGAATTCCCCACTGGTTGAGAACCACTGGTCTAGTGTGTCGTCTGAGGTCAACGGGGCTTAATGCGCTTGCTCGTAAACTTCCTTGCGCTGAGGGTGGAGTAGCGGGTTCATTCCCTACACCAGTCAGTTGGACTCCAACCTTGACTTCTCGTTCAGGAAGCAATGGTAAGCTTCTGAACGTAAAATTGCCAGAAAATCAACCTGGAGTTGGGGTTGATTGCGCCAGCGGTGGTTTCTGTGAATGCTGTCACCTGTACAGAACGTACCATAGCTGGCGTGTGATATCTCTTCTTAACATCACGGTGAAAGGCAAAGCCGATGTAGACATACAAGAAGAAGAAGAAGAAGAACAAGAAGAAGAAGAATGTATGCCGATCCTTAATTAAGCTTCGTGGAATATTGAGATGAGACGCAAAGCTGTCTAAATACCGGGGTATTTATTAGTCTGGTAGTCTGATTACGCCAGGAGTACCCGCTACTGCTTTGATGTCTGCTTATCTTCCCTTATCATTCTTCTTTATCTTTTATGAGAGTCGTGGTCTTGTGATGCAGCGTCTACAGCAGTCCAAAAGAACGGCAACGTATTCCTGTGGGGAGGGAGGGGGGAAGAGACGGACTATAACATTCAGGAATTGAGTGTATTTGCTGCCTCCACTCCCGCCTCACATATTAGTTATAGTTGCTTTAGCCCAGTGGTTCTCAACCGGTGGGGAATTCTCCTCTCATGGGGGGGGGGGGATTTTAGGGTTTCCCGGGGGGGGGGGGGTTTAGGGTTTCCCGGGGGGGGGGGGGGAATTAAGATTATTTCAAGATCGCATTAATACAAGAATCAGTTACTTGATATTGTTTTTCCCTCTAAATTTTACGGTCCTGTACTTCTCGCCCTAATGAAATTCGTTTTATAACGTAAGTAGATCCGCAAATCACGTTTTATGTAGATGTCTAGACTTGTTCTAGTATGTGTTATTAAATTTAGCTTCCATTTGTATGTATACTGTGTAAGGGTGGGGAAGGGGGGGGGGGAGAATTTATAGGGAGGAAATTCGAAATATGGGGGGGGGGGGTGACATTCTGAACATATGGTAAAGGGGAGCATGGACCAACACATTTTGAGAACCACTATTTTAGCCTTTATTTGTTAAGGGCATAAAACCAGAAGGACGGTGGGCATTTTAAAATTCATCAGCTGTTGGAAATTTTTAAAAAAATATTCGAGATGAAAGAGGTTTAATAGGGGAGACGACTTCATTGCACCTGGTTTTATTTGACGTGGCTGGTTCTCTTTCTGGAAAGAAGTAGAGACTAGGACAATTCATCACTCATTAGTTTGTCCTGTGCAAAACTTCACCCATAAAAGTCTTGCTGAATTGCTGTCTATCATACCCCAGAGGTCCATGTTGCTGTATAAATTATCCAGCACAGATGAACTGATTCAGTGCCAAACAGAAAAGTAGGTTTGGACCAAACCTGGTACACAATCAAATGAACATGTATTTTAATGTAAATTTCCCTTCACTGAGCATTGAAATTGCGGAAGATGCCATGAAATAAAACAAACAACACGATGACCCAAGTATGGCGATACATCGTCCTTCTGTCCAAATGGGAGGTCACATTTGACGACATATTATCCCCCGGCACTTAATCAGTAAATGCATCTACGTTATGTTCTTTCTCTTCCCCGCCGTTCTTTACAACTTCAAACTGCTGTTAATATATTTCACATGCACAATTTGCAAACGAGGTCTCCTGTTTTTCGCCCTTATTGGGGAAGGCGAGGTTTCCGGTCTCGCTGCCGAATAGCTGGTGTCGTCATTCGGACTTGCGTAACACATTCATTCATTCATTCATTCATTCAGTAGCATGTCCTTTGTAGAACCTCGCTCCCATAACAACCTTCCGGAAAACTTCTCGGTTATAAGCAAGATGTCCCGTGTCCGATACACCCATCTGGAGATCATCCGCCACATCCTCCACCCATCTTCTCTTTGGCCTTCCTCTTCCTCTCTTCCCGGTCATATACCCCTCCATTATAGTTCTCTCCATACATTCATGACGTTTCAAGTAACCAAAATATTTCAATGTTATTAACATTTCTAATTTTATATATTAGTCGTTGCAATAATTAAATGCGCTAGAATGTGGTAAGGGCGTGAACGTTAGTATAGTTGACAGGCAGCAACATTGATAATACCATGAGCACGAGATCGGACTAGGGTTTGACGCCTGCGTTCCTCGTTCACTAAGAGATAAATTGACTAGTCCCCTATTCCTCCTTGCATTCATGCCTGCAAAATGTGATGGCTATATCGCATGACAGGCCCGTAACAGGTTTGTGTTTCGGGACACTGTGGTAGGAGGTCACTCACAAAACTTACAACAAGCTATACCGGGGCTTCCATTGTGTGTGCGTGGAGAGAGAGAGAGGGAGAGAGAGAGAGAGAGAGAGAGAGAGAGAGAGAGAGAGAGAGAGAGAGAGAGAGAGAGACCGTGTACCCAGACACAAAACTACAGTTCGCTTGTTAATCTAACCTGTCATTGCTAGTGTACGGGCTGTCATTTTGTTGTCAGCCGATCCCAATTATCTGCTTATTTTTAGTGTTAGCATTTCCTGTGAATTCAATTGTTCTGCTCTGGTTTTTTTGTTTTTTTTTAAATAAGACGCTAGTTGTTCAGTTCGGGTGTGAGGAGTCTCTCACAGGCCACATGCGCAAATATTGTTTCAGTAACACACTCACATACAGGGTGTTTGTAAAGTCTCACTACACTTTGTATGTAGAACAGCTGTTTATTGGAGAGCATGTTTTCCATTTGCAAACGGAAAACATACTCTGCAACAAACAGCTGCTGTACATACACAAGTGTATTGAGACTTTACAAACACCCTGTACATACTTCCATAGCAGGAGGCTGAGGTGGGCAAGTGGCGGCCTGATGTTTGAAATCGTGCTGGCCTGATTGCACGGAGGAATAGGTCAACAGTCTATTCCTCGCTTAGGGAGTCTCCAAGATGATGTGGTTACCCCGACTGCCTCGCGCTCCTAAGGTTGTGGGTTCGATTTAAGGCTACAACGTTCGGTTCACAAGTGCCATTTTCTCGGAGACACCTAGGGGTCGTCGCTGGAGCTGCGGAGTTTGTGCTGTGTGCGACGCTTTCGGCAGGACGCCATGTGAAAAGATACCGAGCATTATGGGATGAAAGTCGGTGCAGTGAGGTCGTTCCTCTTGTCTTTTAAAAACTTTTTTTTTTAAACCCCTCCCTTAGCGAACGGCGAGCCAAGGCCTCAAAAGCTTGTCAGACTGGGCACATAGCATTGTCAATGCAACTGCTTAACCGTTACGCCAAGGTACCCGCCTCAGACCCGCTTCACAGGTACACGTTGTATCTGAACAACTACACCGGGCATTTCTTCGTCGTGGGCCCGAACTGGAGCAGACAAGGGAGATCATGGCTCTGCAGCTTTCTCAATTATTTAATGTTTTGGTGGCCTTGGTGCTGCTTGTTTGGTGTTCAGCTGTTTAAGCTTTCCACATCTCTCTCTCTCTCTCTCTTTCTCTCTCTCTCTCTGTCTCTGTCTCTCTCTCTGTCTCTGTGTGTGTGTGTGTGTGTCTCTCTCTCTCTCTCTCGTTTAAGTTTTCCACAACTATCTCTGTCTCTCTCTCTCTGTCTACCTTTTTCTATCTCTCTGTGTTTCTCTCTGTCTCTCCATCTCTTGCCTATGAGAAGGTGACTGCAGCCCCACAGCAGATATTGCCGTACGTCTATGGGGTTAGGCTTTCACATATTCTGGGTCATGACATATGAGGGTGGGAATGGGTAGGTTCCTTCCTCGTTGCCTTTCCTTTTCAGACAATTCACTAAACTTGAATAACGAAGGCACAAACAATAGATTGCACGATTTATTGCCTGGCATATTTCGCTGCATCTCGTCAGGTACATACTGCAGAATTCACACAACATAAAGTAAATTAACTAGATAAATCCTTCAAGCTGAAATATACACATATTCGCACAGTAATGTCAATTATCTACCATGGTAATTTTAAGCTGACTAATATGTCTTTCTGTTTGCACAAATCTGGCTTGCGTTGATTGATCATAATTGTTTCTGCAAACTTTAACAAACGTTCTTATACCCATTTGTGTGAGGTTGGGTCGACCCCAGAGCCGCAGTGATCGACAAATATAATCCCGCCCCTGCTGGAGATTTAACCGAGATCACTCACTGTCCCTCTAGCATCTATGCCATCGCGGTCTCCACGCAACCGTAGTTTTCCATATTTAATTCCCTAATGTGTCTGTTCTACCTCCTCTATGGATATGTCCCTACATTGCCTTTGTCTTTTCCCTAGGATTTTGATAGGTGTTATTATTGTACGTATATGTAATACAAATTAAGGGCCAGGTTGTCGTTCCACAAATGGACATTTTGAGTATATGATCAATCAATCATGTGCCATGCCGGAAAGCGTGGGCGGTCATGATTCGCCATTTCACTCGATCACCAGAGTTGGGGATCAGCTCAGTGTTCCTGTTTCGTCCATGCCACGTGGCCAAGCCATCCAGGTATTTTCCTCTCGGTCTTCCTCTTGGTCTGTTCCCCTCGATCTTGCCAGTTGACAATAAGTTCTCCAATCCATTTCTTCTCATAACATGTCCAAAATAATGTTGACTGTCTTCGTCTAATTTCTCTAATCAGTCTACGATTTCCATTTGTCTCCTGTAGTACTTGGTCATTGGTTTTTCTATCTGTCCATGGTACTCTTTGCATTTTCCTCAGAAACCACATTTCTGTAGCCATCAGATGTTTTTCAGCTTGACTGCACATTGTCCAAGTTTCACATCCATACAAAAGAACAGGCTCTATGTATCCCCTCAACACTATTATTCTCGTTTCAATTGAATCTTTTTATTGGTCAGTATGTTTTTCATCTTGCTAAAGGCTACTTTCGCCATGGCATATTCTTGTTCTAATCTCTTCAAGGCATCTCCCATCAGATGTTATGACTGTTCCGAGATAATTGTATCTGTTCACTTGTTGAAGAATATTCCCATTTACTTGTATATTACATTGTGGTATTTTGTTCTTCCTAGTGACGACCATAACCTGTGTCTTCTTACAATTTAATTCCAACCCCAGCTGCTCACTGTGTACAACAATCGCGGCTACTAATTGTTGCAGATCCCGTGCATTGTCTGCAATCAATACTGTATCATCTGCATATCTAATGGTAATGATGTTTCTTCCTCCAATGCTGATTCCATTTATATCTTCTACATTTCTGAAAATATATTCACTGTATAGGGAAAAAAAGATCTGGAGACATTACACATCCCTGCCTAACACCTCTCTTAATAGGTTGATATTGTCCCACTTCATTATCAATCCTTATGGCAGCTTGTTGTTTCCAATATATGTTTTTATAAGTCTAATGTCTTACCCGTCAATTTGTAGATCTGCAAGCATATCCACCATGTTGACTTGTGTAACTCTATCAAAAGCCTTTGTGTAGTCAATAAAGCAAAAATGTATATCCTTGTTTACTTCTATAGCACGTTCAATAACTGTTCGCAGCATATACACAGCATTTACTGTACCCTTTCCTTCTACAAACCCATATATAGGATATGATACCTGTGCACAATTTTCACGACCAAACGATAGCTCTTCTTTGTTGTTCTTGTGGGCAGGGGAAGGGTGCGTCACACCAAGTTATGCACCTGATAGTTCAGTGTCTCCGTCGTGGCTTGCATTTTTGTAAGTTGTGTTTCCTCTAGACGGATTTCATTCAAGGTAACGGATTCTATCAACCCGATTCTATCATTCTACCATTACCCCTACCCCGTTAACCCTAAAAGGGGAAGTTATATTAGGTATAATCACTGGCTCAGATTAATAATCCTGTGACTGAGTTAGTCGCAATTAGCAGCTGCCCACTGCGATTTGAATTATCACCAGATCGCCAGGGAAGTGCAATAATAGCTGCTACAGGTGCTACATATACACACCCACTGTTGCCTTGCTGCACCTGTCATTATCATCATCATCAGCCATGCTGGTAAGCGTGGACAATCACTGCTCTCCATTTCACACGATTACCAGTATCAGGTCCTTAATTTTATTCGATTATTACTTGTGTCCATGCTGTCTCGATATTTTTCACGTTGTCTTCCTCGGACTCTTTTGCCGTCAACTTTGCCAGTTACAACTATTTTTGCACCAGTTTCACCTCTATCTGTACCTCAGTTGATGGTGTAGTGAGTAATGGCAATGTAGCATTCCGTGCTCCCAGTTGGAGGTCGTAAAACACAGCCATACATTTGTATTACTCACCAGCTTCAATTGGGATAACGTGTAGTCCGGCGCTGTTTGCGCTCACAGTGGCTAGAAATTCTATTAGTTGCTATCAGCCTGAGAGTTCGGTTTGCTGATAGCAAACGCATTTGCAACCTAGATTTATTTGCGCCTTGCCGAGTGTGAAATGTCTGAATTAAGCTGTGGATGGCTGGGAGAGAATATAGTGTCAGAGTGTGAGATGTTTGAATTCAACTGTGGATAGCTGGGAGAGGACATAGTGTCTGAGAGTGAGATGTTTGAAATCAGCTGTGGATGGCTGGGAGAGGACATAGTGTCTGAGAGTGAGATGTTTGAAATCAGCTGTGGATGGCTGATAGAGAACAAAGCTGTCTGAGTGTGAAATGTTTGAATTCAGCTGTAGGTGGCTGATAATGAGCATAATGTCTGAGTGTGAGATGTTTGAATTCTGCATTGGATGGCTGCGAGAGAACATAGTTACTGCGTGTGAAATGTGTGAATTCGACTATATTTCGCCGGTAATAAGAATACATGTCTGGGTGTGAAATGTTCGAATTCGGCAGTAGATCCAGTAACGAATAGGAAAACACACACCACCAAAATCTTTACTAACGGGATGTAAAAAAAAAAAAAACCCAAAGCAGATAACACAGATTTTTATACTTAGTTATTTAGATTCCAGTGACAGTTCGGCAACAGCTACTGCCATCGTTGGATACCATTTTAAATTCTCTGTTGTCGAGTGCGTCCCTCGTGTTCGTTTCTCACCATGCGTGATCATTCACATCGGTTTTTTTTATCAAAGGAAAGAGATCCTCCTCAGATATTCCAAACTTTGCGGCTACTCTACCGCGGCTACGTGGACGATATAATAATCATCACCACAGACAAGCAACTATAGTATGTCCAGAAACGAATGCCGTCATTCACGATCAATTATTTTGAAAACTGTCTGTTGCATCGTTATGAAATTTTTCCTGCCGTCTTATATTTACCCCCACCCAAGGAATATGTCTTTGATAGGTCCAAAAGCAACTTAAATCATCGAAAGCGGCGACATTTCTTTGATGTTTTGCTGAAAAATGAGTGATTTCTCGCTTACAAACTTGTTTTTACAGTAATGAAAGCCCCGCCAATTCACATGACGACACAAGGCGTATCCGGATTCGTATGGGAGTGGGTGCAATAAAAGAAGTAGCTTAAAAGTCGACAGGTCGGCTGCATTGCACCGGGTTTTTATCCCATATGGCTCAGTTTCTTTCCGCAGCGCGGAAAGCGTCGCACAAAGCACGGACTCCGTAGCTCCAGCGACGACCCTCTGGAGTCTCCGAAAAAATGCACTCGTGAAATGAAGGACGCGGCCCGGAATCGAACATACAACCTTCGGAGCCCGAGTCAGACGGCTTGACCACTTCACCACGGCGAATCCCGAGAGGGGTGCAATGTGTAATATTAGTAAAGACAGAATTTACAGAGGCATGGGGTAAATAATTTGTAAATTGACAGGAAAGTAGAAGGTATATATTTCTTACCTTATTTTTCATTTCCTTATTGTTTCTTCAGCTGCTGGTTAATAATGTGTACACAAGTATTCATGTTAGCTTTTTGTATTGAGTTCGTGAAAGCTTCCAAATAGCTGTGCGTTAATGTGCGTATGGAGTGACCAGAAATGATACCGCAATTTAGTCATCATGTTTCCATTTTTAAGGATCTGTTCGTTCAGCTGTCTGTGTAGTTTGTTCACACGTACACATGGGTGACAGACCCGCTTTGAGTCTTCGTGAAAGATTGTCTACTCTGCTGTTTACTGTTCAGATACGGAACATGATTACCTGTTTTGCACTATGAAAATAGTTGTCAGTGTCTCTGTAGTGGGTTTTCTTCTTAACGACCAAGATGTTGGTCCTCTTTTCATTGAAGTTTATAGATTGATTCGTATGCACGTGTGTTGCCCCCTAATTTGACAACGTGTTTGCTCTCACGTTTCTTATTATGCCACAGTATGTCACTTTCCACCGCAATATTACTCTTCTGTTGGTATTCAATGCGTTTAGTGTGTGTGTGTGTGTGTGTGTGTGTGTGTGTGTGTGTGTGTGTGTGTGTGTGTGTGTCCAATACAGTTTTTTGTCATCGCTGAGGGCTTGCGGAATTGAAAATTCATCACTATGGAATACAAACTGTTGCCATTGACATTATGCTGATGATGTAATGTTTAGGGCCTGCAATTCGTCTGAATAGTTGGAGCAAAATATCCCAGTAAGTGTGTACGTAGATTAAGGTCTGCGATCTGCTCAGACCTTAATCTGTGTCGGACGATTCCAGTAGGTTGATGATTCCTCTCGGTTGCATAAAATTCAATCCATCCTTTCTCCAATAGTCCTCTTCCACTTTCAAAACATGGTCCTCACATTTTTTCCAGTAACTGTTATCAATATTTAATAGCGCGGACTGAGTATCTTGACGTCAGACAATTTGAATGTAGTATTGGCAGCTGCCACCTGTCCTTTAATTTTAGCCCACACAAGTTCTATAGGGTTTAAATGAGAATGATACGGCGGAAGTCTCAAGCACCTATGGCCATGCTCTTCTATCAACTTGTCGATGTGATATTTCTTGCTTTTTTGCGCCTGTTTTACAAGAGACAACAATTCTAGCTAGAAATACGTTTCTGGAAATGGTATGGCTTCCATTCGGAGTCATATCTTTATTGCTCCCTTTGTGCTCGATGCTGTAGGTATTTTGTCTTCTTGGGCAACAACATTGATTTCATGCATTGTCTATAATTGGACACGACGGTCTATCTAGGGATGGAAGCACAGTATTCTCTAGCCAATATCTAAATACATTACCATTCATCTTATTATGATAATCCCTATTGTCTCTATGCTTTGATGCGAACACGAGCCCAGCATTCTGTTGTAAGCCATTATGCGTATTACCTGCACGGGCCATGACCAAAAGCTGTCCTATACTACTGGGCACATATCGCTTTATCTGTCCATCCACTGATTGCCATTCCTTATCACTTGTGTGGTGCGCATTGATCCACATTTCATCCAAACACACTATGCCATAATTTTCTTTGCGCATTTCCCTTATTTCACGTAGTTATCTGCTTCTCATGGCTCCTAAATGCGGTTGCTCGCAAAGAATATTTCTACCGCCCTTATACTTTCAAAAAGTGAAGATAATGTCCTTATAATTTTCCACAAAGTTGTTTTGGATAGCTCTATGTTATTGTTCTTTCTCTTCCAAACCCTAAGTTTTCTTACAGTCACTTTCTTTGGCATCCAGCATTTTTAAAATGCTGGATAATCCTGGATATAAAATCCAAAATTTTTATAATTTTAGGAGTCTCCGTGGCGAAGTGGTCAAGCCTTTTGACTCAGGCTCCAAAGGTCGTGGGTTCGATTCCAGGCAGCATCCTTCGGTTCACGAGTTAAATTTTTCGGAGACTTCTGTGGGTCATCGCTAGAGCTGTGGAGTTCGTGCTTTGTGCTATGCTTTCCGCGCTGCGGAAAGAGACTGTGCCATATGGGATAGAACCCGGTGAAAAGGAAGTCGACCCTGTCGAATTTTAAGCGACTTTTTAAAGCATTTTTATAATAGCTCGCCTTATGACATCTTTGTCAAAGCTGTCTACAATAATCTTTCTACCTACCGTTTGATTATTGCGTGGGGGTTTAATTCCATATTCTTGCACCCATCGACGAAATGACCGTTTACTCAAACCCTATGCATGCACTGTTCTTTTTTCGGAATTTGTAATAGTATAAAACAGTTTCCTGCTATCAGCATCTTGACAAAAATATGTGTACAACTTCATAGCGATTTTTTGAAGTGTATAATTTCTCATTCAATCCCATTGAAAAATATTCACACATTTCAATGTTAGCGATAAGTGGTAAGATTTAAAAAAAAAGAAACATATTAATCAGGTTTCATGAAATAACCCACATTTTGAGACACCTCTGAACAGTCCTAGTGTAAACAACGCGGGGAGTTGGCATAAGGCCAATCCCGTGAAAGAAAACGTACAATATTCAACATTGAGCGCTGATTGTCTGGCTACGCTGTAATACATTTAAAATTATGAATTTCATCTCAGACCCGTAAATTTTATACCGCATATAAACAAACTTTGAAATCTGCTGTAAGATCCCCAGAACAAAAAAATTTTTGTTGGGTGGACATAATGATAAGGTTATGTACTAAATTTCATAATTTTCCCCTCAGTTGGTTACTGAGATATGGATGTTTATATTGTGGCAAATAAATGTGAATGCACTATAGCAACATCGTTCCAGGCCACAATGAACCAGAAACATACCATCTCTCTGTCCGTGGAACACGAACACAACGGCACCTTGCCGCTACTGGATAGTATAATAGACGTAGAGCAGACGGCACAATTCAAAGATGTAAAATTACCATCATGTGTGGAAGCCAACGTCGCCGAATGGATAAAAGCGCTCATCTTAAACTTCCGGTGTGCTGATGAGTTCAACCCCTACATCTGACAGTTGGAATAAAATGTTAACTTCTCTTCAATGACTTGGATCGTATATTACAAGTACCTCAGAATTGCCACCTAATGACGACGGACACTGGTAATATGGAAAGCTAATCCACACGCAAATATCAGTGTGGACTGTGTACTAAGAAAAATAAATCATCATGAGTCATGCATATAAGCGTGGGCGGTCATACTTCGCCATCTCATGCGATCACCCGAGTCATGGATTTCCTGTATGATTCGTCGTTTAAACAGTATATAATCGAAGTGGGTCATACAACTCACTCTGAGAACCGCTCCTCTAACCAAGAATCAACTTCTCCTCCTCTGGGAGCCCTCCGAGGCCTCCATCTTGGCCGAAATCCTTATCAAAAACGTGTTTCCTGCCACAGACATAATTCCACGAGTTCGATAACTCAAAATCTCGGAATCAGGAATCACGTCTTAAGTACGGCCGCAGCTGCCAGATATTGAACCGACCATAATTCCTTGATCTTCAAACCGCGGATAAACAATGAACGCTGCGTTAAATATGTTTGGATATTGTGCAGAACGAAAGCTAGCCCCATGGAAGATACTGCCGTTAGGTATGCTGTGTTAGGCCTTGCCGTGTACTCTAAAGTTAGTTATAAGTCCTTTACGGGACGTTGCAATTAATCCATCATTTATTACCTGTTTGCGGGTTTCTAGACCATGCTGGTTCAGTAGCTTGTCATTGCTTTCCCATAGCTGATTTCGAATCCTCTACTCGGTGTGACGGGGAATAATGAAACTGGGCGTCTGGCTATCTCCCTAGACACATCGTCGCCGCCTGCCCTCCCAGCCAATTCACCTCTCTTTCTTTCTCTCTCTCTCTCTCTCTCTCTCTCTCTCTCTCTCTCTCTCTCTCCCCCCACTCTCTCGTCTCTCTTCTCCCTCTCTCTTCGCTCCCACATCTCCCAAAGTTTATTGCGGGCGTGCTGGTACCCATTTTGTTAAAGTCCTGGTCAATCCTAGATCCGTAAGAAAGTAAAGGATCCTTTTACACACTTTAATAGAGATTAGGCATATGTTGCGAGACCCAATCGGCACTCGGTGGGTGATGTGGTGAGTATCACGACGGCTGCCGTCACTTCCCAAGACATTTCGTGGTGCCTTATGTTAATCTGGGTCGGCATGGCAGGTCAGTTGTCAAAATAATCCACTCCTCTCCGATGCGGTTCGAACACGTGACCACCGGGCCGGCAGGGAAGCGTCTCGCGGCTCTCTCTGTCTCTCTTTATCTCTCTTTCTATCTCTTTATCTCTCTCTTTGTCTCTATTTCTCTCTCTCTCTCTCTCTCTGTCACTTTATATCTCTCTTTATCTCTGTCTCTCCTTATCTCTCTCTGTATCGCTCGCTTTAGCTCTTTGTCTCTCTTTAGCTCTCTCTTTATCTCTATCTCTTTCTCTCTCTCTCGTTAACTCTCTCTTACTCCCCCTTCCCCTCTCCCCTCCCTAGCAGCACTGGTCGAAAAATAAACCCCCTCCGCTGTGGATTGAACCCTGACAACTGTCTTGACAGGCAGTCGCACTAACCACTATGCCTCTGTGCAATTTAATTGCACGGATTATTTGTACCGAATTCTTTCACTAATGTGCCACGTAACATAGTTTATTCTCGTGTCTCTTGAATAGGCGGGTGTAATGGTTATGACGCTATGCTGACAATGTCCTGAGCACGGTCGGGCGAGGGTCCGAGGTCAGCTCTGGGTGTTACGTACTGGAGGGACAGACTGACCACCTATTCGTTCCTCCGTGCTCTCAGGCCTGCAAAATGTGAGGGCTATAACACCGAACATACTCTTAGCAAGTTTCTGCTACAAGACGCCTTGTTGTTGTTGTCTCTTGAATCACCTCTTAGCAAGTTACTGCTACAACACTTCTGCTTGCTGTTGTTGTCTCTTGAATCGCCTCTTAGGAAGTTTCTGCGTCCATAACTTCTTCGCCACGGAGACAGGCACATGCATGTTTGTTTGTTTGTTTTTGTTTTTTCCCCTTTTCTTTCGCATATCCTATTTACGTGACATCGCTGTCAACACCAGTACTGATGCTGTTGATGTCTTGACAAGTTTATGTTTATTAGTTTGTCATTGCTTTCTGAACTACCGGCTCCCATACCAATATGCTAAAACCCAGCGCGACACGGTCTGCTTCCAAATCGGTTGCGAATCGGTTTCGAACCTCAGGTAAGAGGAATTACACACCGCGTCCGTAACGCCTTTGCCACGTACTCCAGCAGACATAATATTAAATGTTTTGCATATCCTTTTGCATATCCTTTACAGGACATCACTGTCAACATCAGCCTCTTTCAGCTGATTGTTGATTTCTTAGCAAGATTACGCTCAGTAGTTTGCCATTGCTTTCTGAGCGACCGGCTCCATACTCTCATAAGTCACTGGCGTGACTCGAACCGCTTCCAATTCTCGTGCGCTCACGTCAACCACGAGAGTATTCGGGGTTACGGAGAAAGCTGCCAATTCCTCGGCCTGGCATA
Source organism: Cepaea hortensis (assembly GCA_963921405.1). Lineage (NCBI taxonomy): Eukaryota > Metazoa > Mollusca > Gastropoda > Stylommatophora > Helicidae > Cepaea > Cepaea hortensis. The sequence continues at coordinate 205,422,839 of OY992876.1, forward strand.
TTATACCCTTTCGAAATTCATCATGAACACGTTGTGGTGGATTTAAAAGTGTATTAAGTATCATGTTTGTAAAGGTCGCGGGGGGTCGTGGGAGCAACAGATGGGCAAATGGAGAGAGGGACGGACCGCGCGACAATTTTGTGATTTCTGTTAAAGCGAAATGACGGAGAGGTCTGTGAGTCTAACCCCTGGGATAACGGAGGCATAATCTCCAATCGTTTACCCGTGACACTTTCAGGTTGGCTGTCCAACTGGAGTTCCGCGACATCTCTCTTGTATATGCCGTTCGTGCGGCTCGTTTTGTTGTGGATATTTTGCAGTGATATATTGGTTTTGACAGCTTCTGTTTTAAAAAGATGTAGATGGCGAATTAAAATACATTTCTATGTTTAGTTATACTGTATTAATATGGTACTTTCTTTGGGCGCGGGCGGTATAAACACAGTAGACTGTGCTATAGTGTATGTCCCGCCTAGTTATTTATCATGATAATGATGATCATCGTGTGCCATGCCGATTAGCGTCAGCGGTCATTGTTCACCATCTCCCGATCACCAGTGTCTTGTTTCATAGATTTACCATCGCGTTCTTGTAAATTCTTGCTTTGTTGTAAGTAATTTGTGCATATAAAATGATTATCTTGTAGAGCCACCGCAACAGGTAAGAGACAAGGGGTATCCCATATGAAGTCCTTATGCTTGGCGCCGCTCCATCCATGAACCAGACAGCCAGTGCTCATGAATGATCTTCCAGCAGCCATTTGAGTCTCTCGGTACATCGTTGCACCTTATAATGGGGGTCATGTAAATCATTGATGAGTGTCAAAAAGCGTATAGCACTCGCTGATAGAATTTGCACAACGCGAGCCGGAAGGTTGGCTAACATGGCGATGACCAAAGTGAGTTGAGCAAAGGATGGGCCAGACATAATCATCGCTGATATAAGAGATGCCGGATGAATATATGACTTTACGGAAACTTAGGCTCTGCTTCTTTGCTCAGAGTGAGACAGATGGGCGTGAAGCGGGGAGCCACCAGACATGATCATGTTCTGGGGAGCATAAGCCATTAAATTAACCAACACAGAACTGGTAAGATAAGTCGATATATGGTGACGGAGATGTTAAGGGGGAGATTGGCGCACCTATGGATCTGCCAGGAGTGTTGACGGTGATGATCTTCACTAATCTGCAAACCGCATCTCTGGGGATCTACTGCGCGTTGAATTCGGGTCTCGTGCGGGACCATATATCAACTGCGCTACGCAAAAGTATGACAGAAGACTTACATGTGGGGTGTTTTCCTCTCTTCAATGTGTGTATTTTGTGGTCCGTTCCCAGCTCTTTCATCCATGCCTGATTTAACGCCCCAAAATATTCTCTATAATCTGCCTGGCTGCAATGCCTTTTCGATTTCGTGTATATGTGTGGCAGAGCTCAACTTGGCCGATTGGATAAGAGCGTTCGCTCTTAAATTTTCCGTTACGGTGACGGCGGGGTAGCAGGATCATCCCCTAGAAATGTCAGTTGACTTCAACTTTGACTTCTCATTCAGAAAGCATTGGTAAACTCATTCATTCAGTAGCATGTCCTTTGCAGAACCTCGCTCCCATAACAACCCCCTGGAAAACTTGTCGATCATAAGCAAGATGTCCCACGTCCGATACACCCATTTGGAGATCATCCGCCACATCCTACAGCCATCTTCTCTTTAGCCTTCCTCTTATTTTCTTCCCGGGCATATACCCCTCCATTATTGTTCTCTCCAAAATTTCATGACGTTTCAAGTGACCAAAATATTTCAATGTTCCTTGTTTTATCGTCTTTAATAGCCAACCTTCTTCAATAATCAGCTCTTGAAGTATTGGTGCATTTTTTTTTTTTTTCTTTATCCAGGATATTCTTAGAACTCGTCTATATCATTTATATTCAAAGGCATTTATGCGTTGTTCAGCTTGTTTAGTAATTGTCCAGTTCTCACAGGCATATGTTGCAATTAGAAAGATGCACTATCTTAAAAATTTCTATTTGTCCCACTCCATAATTTATTCAGTTATTACTCTTTGAAGAGCAATAGACATTCGTCTTTTATTTTCCTTCATTGTGTCACCATTGTTGATAATCAATGACCCAAGATATTCCGAATTGTCCACGACCTCCAATTTTTCATCATTAACATATATTTCTGTCTCCATAGTAAATGACAAACTACTAAACATAGGATTAATTGCCTAGTAAATCAACTTGGGTTGGGGTTGATCGCAACACCCTGCAAATAACATACGACACATATGTGGCTGAGTGGTTACTGCAGTTTTATACGAACATAGTGGCTCGTGTTCAGTCCACTGTAGAGACAGGATTATGTTTTCCCGACCAGTATGATTATGGGGTCGACCCAAGTTCATGACAATGGGTACTTGACAATTGTCAGAATATTCTGGGAATTGTCTGAGAGAACAAGGCAACGGGTAAGGGAACTAGCCACCACACCTCATTATGTCGTGGCCTAGAATATGTGAAGGCTTAATACTTCAAACTAAAACGGCAGTGCGTGCTGTGTGACTACCGTTTCCTGCTTTGTGACTGCCGTTGCCTGCTGTGTGACTACCGTTGCCTGCTTTGTGACTGCCGTTGCCTGCTGTGTGACTACCGTTGCCTGCTTTGTGACTGCCGTTGCCTGCTGTGTGTCTACCGTTTCCTGCTTTGTGACTGCCGTTGCCTGCTGTGTGACTACCGTTGACTGGCGTTTCCTGCTTTGTGACTGCCGTTTCCTGCTTTGTGACTGCCGTTGCCTGCTGCGTGACTACCGTTGACTGCCGTTGCCTGCTTTGTGACTGCCGTTGCCTGCTGTGGTTGATTAAAACAAAAACAAAAATTCCAAATTCGGCCTCGTCTAACCTGCTTCATGGGCTGTGGTTATTGTTGAGGTCCGTGGTTTTTGTGGGTTTATTTACCCTAATTCTTGTCTTATGAGTCCTATCTCGGACTGGTTATGTATCGTTTGTGTCTATGACGTCAGCAGGGGGATCGGTCGGCGGCTATCCTTTGTGCTCGTCTGTGCTTGTGGTTTTCTTTGTTTGTGTAGGCTCCTGGCTCGTCTGGCTGCAGTCCTTATAAGGACTTTTCGTAATCCCACTCCAGCTGGGAGATCGGTCGGTGGCTGTCCTTTGTGCATGTTTCCTCTTGTTTTCTTTGTTGGTGCAGGCTCCTGGTTTGACTGGCTGCAGTCCTTATAAGGACTTTCTATTTGGTATTTTGTCTTCTCAATTGTGAAGTAACTGTAGAAGCTTTTCGATGTGATGTGCCTCCTTGCGCTTTCTTTCATTCCACTTCCCGCGTTTGAGTTGTTGTTGTCTTTTGATTGCTTCCTCCGAGCTCAGCCATGGGATGATTTCTCTGTCTTCAATGTAGTAATGCCATGTGTAATTATCTCCGAGTATTATATCTGGCATTGTGGCGATACTGCAAGGCACTGATTTCCCGTACTTCTTTTCTTTTTCTTCCATGCGCTTTCTGTATTCCTGGCACTTGAGTTCGTAGTGCCTCGTTACCTCACCTCAGGGAACGGGCATCCTGGCCTCGGGACGTTCCCTATGCCGACCACAGGGTGCTCATCTCGGTTTTCTTCGGACGTCAGGTGGGATATTGGCTTCCCTTTGGATGTTTCGGGCGTCGTAGTTGGGCTGCTGGCTTTAGCTTGCGGTTCAGGCTCGGTATCTTGGTTTTCATCTTGCGGTTTCTCTGTGAGTTCTTGTATGGAATCTGCTGGTTTGCTTTGGAAGAGTTCCATTTCCGCTTTATGCAATTCTCTTTCGGTTTTGATCATTTGTAGGATTTCTTCGTTCTCCTTCTTCATCTCGGCCATGCGCTCCATCTCTTGTTTGATGTCGTGCTGGATTTCTTTCATGTCGACCAGCAGCTTCTCATTATCGCTGTTTGGAGCAGCAGTGCCTTGACTTGTTTCTTCAACTCGTCTATCTGCTTTTGAAGTTGATCTCTTTCAGCTTGTGCTATACCCGTGGCTGTCTCGCCCCTCTGCATTGCTTCCTTGAATGGTGTCTTTGTGATGATGGCGATTTTTAAGACGTCTCTATGTCTCTGCAGGTACGGACAGCCCAGGTATCTTGCTCCATGTTTGCCCAGGCAGTTGGCGCACTTTCTTTTGTTGTTAGGAGCTTGGAAGTCCGTGTCCAGCTTGGCCAGCGGACACTCCTTCAAGGCGTGGTGATCGGCGCAGTATCGGCATATTTCCGTCTTACTGCGACACGTAGCTCTACTGTGGCCTGCCTTCTGACATCTGGAACATTGCGTGATTTTTGGTATGAATCTCTCTGGTTGCTGCATCCTCTTTTTGAATGATGCTGTGGTCGGCATCTCGCTGTCCTCCGACGTCACTACTGCCAAGGTTGTGGGTATCTTGGAGTAGGTGAGAAGCCGCTCCGCCTTCAAGAATCGGATGTGAAGATTCTCTTCACGTAGCTGCTTCAGGATTTCTTCATCTGTCAGCTCCACAGGAATCCGCTTGACAACCCATCGGACTGTTTTTGAGTCGGTGTTTCCGACTCTGGTGTCTTTCTCCTCCTTCTCTGCTGTCTTGGTTCTTGACTGTGTTGGGCTGTCAATCTTCTCCCTCGTGGCAGCTTCAGCAATAGGTGTAGTATCAGGCTCTTTGATGCAGCTAGCAGGTGGGCTTTCGACGTTCTTCTTCTTCTTGTCGGCTCCCACGCTGCACATCTTGGCAACAGCGTGTTTCTTGTTGTTGGACTTTCGACGTGACATTTTCCCGCGTATCAGGCTTCTTGACAGAATAATGCGACTTGACTTGTTAGCGCTCGCAGTGCGAATGACCCGCGACGACGACGACCTGCCTGCTGTGTGACTACCTTTGCCTTATATATGCATGAGGCTCACAGATGCAATGTGCGTCGGTGTACAATGCCCTGGAGCGGGCATCAGTTGACTGCATATGTTCGAGGTAGCGATGACTAGTGCAGGCACCGGCCGTATCGACCGCTTATAAACGGCTACACACATTTCATATTCACGTAAACTTCATCGCTGCATAATCTTATTGTGTATATTGTCTGTTCATTAATTAAAATCATCCATAACTAATAGATGGTAACCCTGGTGATATATTAACGGAGAAGTTAATTGATACAGTTTTGCAATGTAACTGGGGACACGATTAACTACATCTTCCGTCTTTGATAAGGGTAATCGTAGTGATAGATAAGTGTTAAGTTTGTGTGCATTGTGTTTGAGCAGTGCGAGAGTTTATGTATGAACTTCCGCAGATAGAGTAACCTACACATCATATAAGCGATACACGTATACACAGATGACGGGTACCATTCATACATTATATATATATATATATATATATATATATATATATATATATATATATATATATATATATATATATATATAGTGTGTGTGTGGGTGAGTATGTTGTAAGGTCTTAGTCAGATATGGCTGAGCTACTGTATAGCAGTGGACGGTAATACCTGCTTTCTATTAGCTCCGAGGTTTTGGCAGCGCTCACCAAACCCGACACCCCCCTCCCCCTTCCCTTTCCCATTGTGCCATGCCAATGACTTCGGTTTAAAATCCCGTAAAGGGCGCTTTAACTCAAAATACAATTCCGCAATCACTCAACGAAATAATAACCGAGAAGTTGAGGATTTGAATAGTATTTAAAGGGCTCGCAATGTAGAACCGAGGACACACTGTAACGCCTACATCGTGCTAGTTCCATGCTAGCGAAGGTCGACACAAAACACGTACATATAAATATATACATCACTGTACAACACCCGTGCCGCAGATTTCTTTTATTGGGTAACCTCTAAATCGAGAGGTCGGCTCTGTGGCAAAGGAGTTACGTAATCCCGCACACCCGCGTTCAAAACACGGATGATTTTGCAGCAGTCCGTCTTACGGTGGTTTACGAAATGGTATGGGTGTCGATCGTTCAGAAAGCAATGGCAAACTACTGAATGTAAACTTACTAAGAGATCACAACAGCCAAAAATGTTGGTGTTGACTGCGACATCCTGTAATGAATATGGAACTAACTTTCTTTTTTTGTTTTTTAAATCGAGAGATTGCCGAGACGGTTGTCCCGTTTTCACAATAAGTGGCAGGATTATATTCTCGCTACCAGTACGGCTCGTGGGTCGACCCACCATATGAAATAAGTACAAATAAAGTAAAGGGTCCTGTCCACTCTTCGCGGTGCGATGGTAGATGTTGCCAGCCCCAGGTTTTATAGATTGAATCGCACTGGAGTGGTGATAGTGGCAATGGCAAACCTGTGGCCCCTGTTTGTTATGTTTTTATTTTTTTTTATTATTTAGCACATGACCTGATAGCTACTGTATACAGGATCGACATGCGAGTAGGCATCAATTATAAAAGAACAAAAAAATCAGGATTTGAACACATGACGCCCGAACTGCAGGCAGGCGATTTAACGACTGCGCTACCGGGACTCCTCGCATGTAATGTAGTACCGGGTTTTCTTCAGAACTGTTCAGGGTGAAAATTTAGCGAGGACGACAGCTGGCCGATTCATGTAATTATTAAACCGCAGCCACGCTTATGTGAAGATCTAACATTTGACACATCAAAAGCCATATCCCCCATGTGATTACCTCACTATTTACATGTCTATTTACTCAACTGTTTCCGTTTAGTTTGTATCTACACATTTACTTTGAACGCCGAGTTCCCTGATGTTGACATTTCATTACTTTGAACAGTGGGAATAAGTAATGTGCACATATTTCGGAAGATCTATAGAAGAACTGCAACAGCAAGTCTTCTAATTTCTGGAACATAATTAACCACAGTGTGTGTGGGTGATGCTTTCGTTTGCATAGCCTCAGCCATCTTCGGTGAAAGGACATTGAAGATATAACGTGTTGAATTATTTCTGACACACACATTGTGTATTCTGGTGTCTTTAAGGAGATGTCATCTATGCTGGTGTATTCGGTAAGGTTTCCTTTACCCACATTAATGTGCACAAATGCATTATCGTAATGTGCCATGCCCATAAGCATGGCCGCCATGTTTCGCCATCTCATACGATCCCCAGAGTCGTTGATCAGTTCTGTGTTCTTGTCCCGACCATGCCATGTGGTCAAGTCATCAAGATATTTACTTCGCTGCCTTTCCCTTGTTCTTTTCCCTTCAATATTGCTAGTTGTCACCACGTTCGGTATTTTATTTCTTGTCGTAACGTGCCCATAACAATTTGACTGTCTATGTCTAATTTCTCAAATCAATTTGAAGTGTTTATTTGCCTCTTGTAGGACTTGCTCATTGGTTTTTATGTCTGCCCATGGTATTCTTTGCATTTTCCGCCGAAACTACATTTCCACTGTCATTAAATGTTGTTCAGCTTGTCTGCTCGTTGTCCACGCTTAACACCCATACAAACGTACAGGTTCTATGTATAATTTCTCGTCGCAATTGACATCTTTTTATTGGTCAGTATGTTTACCATTGTGCAAAAGGCTACCTTTGCCATAGCAAATGCATGTAAGCCATCTTACCATCTCTGCCAATACACCTACATACTGTTCAACCTGCATACATCTTATTAGTAAGGGAGTTTATAAATAAACACCCATGTATTGTTTGGCGCTCACAGAAGTAGAAGCCAGAAGTCAGGATGAGAGGACGCACTAGACAATATACAAATTGAAAGCTATAGTTTAAAATACTGGACACAGCATTACTCCCCGGTTTGTTTGTTATTTGACCTATACTGGTTTAATATAAAATTATCAGACCTAAGGTGCTATTTCAATGGTTAGATATGAATTACGTCGAATTTCTATAGCTGTGGGTTCATGTGGATGATAGACCTGGCTAGTGAATACGTCTTTTTTGGAGGGTGTCCAATTGGTTGTGCATTGAAGTACACTTGTTCCTACAGCGAGGCGCTATCTTCATTTGGAGGTGACAGGCTGGAATCCCGGTCGATAACTATCTAGTTTTCAATCATAATGTGTCTTTTATTTCCTTCCCGGTGCGACCTCTAATTCTTTCTTCTTTCTTCTACTCACTCTGAGCCCCAAATAATATACGTGTGTTTATTTATGAACTGTCTTAGTGGCATCATGAAATTTACTTGTACTAATTTTAGGCTGTGTTGACCTGAGAGCCCAAGCCGAATTAAAAAAAAAAAAACGGTCTCGATGGGGATACGAACATCGGGCCGACGGGCAAGCTTGCCAGCCACTCCGTTACCGCCCTTCCCACTTGACCTATGCTTAGGCAACGTACACTTATTTTTTTCGTCCGCTCGCTTTGAACTTAACGTAGTCCACACTCGTGCTACTACTTCTAGTGCACTGAACTGATTTTTGCACGTGGGTTAGTTTTCCCTGTTATCACTGTCCATCGCCATCAGGAGAATCCACTCCAATTTCTGAGATACTTGTAATTTACGTCCCCAAGTCAAGGAGGAGATGTCAACATGTTAGTCCAGCAGTGTGGAGAGTTTGAACCCGCTACCTCGGCATCAGCACACCGGAAGTTTAATAGCTTGTACTCTTTCTGATCCCGATAGTTCTGTAACAGTGACTTTGCACGGATTCCACCACCACCACCACCACCACCACCACCACCACCACCACCACCACCACCACCACCACCACCACCACCACCACCACCACCACCAGCAGCAGCAGCAGCAGCAGCAGCAGCAGCAGCAGCAGCAGCAGCAGTCTATCCAGCGTCGTTTCTCTGGATCTGCTCTGCTTCGTGTCCCACTGATCTGTCCAGTCGATACATTTGGATAATAGACCTGGCTAATGATAACACATTTGTTAGGTTGTAGTTGGCCATGCATCGTAGTACACTTGCTCCATCAACGAGGCGCAGATGTCAGCTGGAGGCAGTGGGTTTGAATCCCTGTGTGCCTATAACATCCAGTATTTCTATCGTCCATCCATTTACTTTTACGAGAACCAATTCTTACTTGTGAATTTACTTCTCCTTTTATTCCAATATGCCCTTGAATATAAATGTTATAGACGAGTTCTAAGAATATCTTGGATAAAGAAAAGAACAAATGCATCCATACTTCAAGAGCTGAATATTGACGAAGATTGGCTATTAAAGACGATAAAATAAGGAAAATTGAAATATTGTGGTTACTCGAACGTCACGAAAGTTTGGAGGGAACAATAATGGAGGGGTATATGCCTGGGAAGAGAGGAAGAGGAAGGTCAAAGATAAGATGCGTGCAGGATGTGGCGGATGATCTGCAGATGGGTGTATCGGACGCGGGGCATCTTGCTTATGATCGATAAGTTTTCCTGTTATGGGAGCTAGGTTCTGCAGAGGACATGCTGATGAATGAATGAATGAATGAATATTATTCCAATGACCTCTATAAATAAATTCAGAGGTGTTGATTGGGGTTTATAGAAGTAAAAGAAAGATGTAGAAGTTAGAGAACACACTAGACACCATAACAACTGACAGCTATAGTTGCCAAACCGGGATTCGAACCTTTTACGCCCAAATGATGACAGCGCCTTGCTGCAGAAAGAAAGTGTGCTTGGACGTATGGCCGACTCATTCATTCATTCAGTAGAATGTCCTTTACAGAACCTTGCTCCCATAACAACCCTCCGGAAAACTTCTCGATCACAAGCAAGATGTCCCGCGTCTGATACACCCATCTGGAGATCATCCGCCACATCCTGCACCCATCTTCTCTTTGGCCTTCCTCTTCCTCTCTTCCCAGGCATATACCCTTCCATTATTGTTCTCTCCAAACTGTCGTGACGTTTCAAGTGACCGAAATACTTCAATTTTCTTTGTTTTATCGTCTTTAATAGCCATCCCTCCTCAATATTCAACTCTTGAAGTATGGATGCATTTGTTCTTTTCTTTACCCAAGATATTCTTAGAACTCGTCTATAACATTTATATTCAAAGGCATGTATGCGCTGTTCAGCTTGTTTAGTAAGTGTCCATGTCTCACAGGCGTATGTTGCAATGGGAAAGATGCATGCTCTTAAAAATCTAATTTTTGTAGTTCTGTCTGTCCCACACCATAATTTATTCATCTGTTTTAGTCTTTGAAGAGCAATGGATAGTCGCCGTTTTATTTCTTTCATTGTGTCACCATTATTCGTAATCAATGACCCAAGATATTCAAAATTTTCCACCACCTCCAATTTTCTCCCATTAATGTATATTTCTTTCTCCATAGTAGTTTTATCTGTATGCATTATCTTAGTTTTTGCTATGTTAAGATATAAGTTGTGATTTTCACTATTCAATTGTGTTGAGGCTATTAGGTTTTCTATGCCATTCTGTGTTGTGGATAGTAATACTGTATCATCAGCATATCGAATCTCTGGTATGTCATGACCGCCGATATTTAGGGCATCATATGGCTCCCTGTTTATATCATCTCTTACATTTCTCATTATATTTTCGGCATACAGGTTAAACAAATAGGGTGACAGCACGCAGCCCTGACGGACTCCTTGCTTGATGTCAAACCAATCTGATGTCTCGCCATCTATTCTAACTGCTGCTTGTTGGTCTAGATATAGCATTTTTATGAGATGTACTACATGTGAAGGAAAGCCCATATTTCTCATGATTTCCCAAAGTTTCTGATGCTGTACACAGTCAAATGCCTTTGAATAATCCACAAAACATGAGAATAGGTTTACATTAAATTCTCTGCACTTCTCTATTATTAAACGCATGTTGAATATGTGATCTCTTGTTCCTCTTCCTTGTCTAAATCCAGCTTGAACTACGTTAATCTCTTCTTCCATTTTCTTACTAAGTCGTCGCATTATGACTTTTAGTAGAATTTTACTTGCATGACTTATCAGGGCAACAGTTCTATAGTTGGTGCATAATTTCAGGTTGCCCTTTTTTGGTATTGGAATGAAGATAGTTCTCTTCCAATCTTTTGGCCATATACCATATTTCCAAATCTTTGTACATAATGCATGATATATGTGTATGCTTTCTTCTCCTCCTGCTTTAATTAGTTCAGCTGGTATCTCATCACATCCAGGTGATTTACCATTCTTCAGGTTCCTTATAGCCCAAGCAATTTCATCTAATGAGGGTTCAGGTTCTGTCTCTGCTGTCATTGGCTCATGTATCTCATTCATATCCTCACTGTCACTCATATCATACATTCCACTGCAGTACTCCTGCCATCTTTCTAGAATTTGTCTAGATTCTGTTAAGGTATTTCCCATCTTGTCACAGATAACATTCAATTGAGGTTGAACATTTCTTGTCAATAACTTCATTTCCTTGAACATTTCATAATCTCTTCCAGCCTTATGATATTGCTCTATTCTGGTACAGCTATCTTGTATATATTGATTTTTGTCCTTTCTTGTGTTCTTTCTTATTTCTCGAGTTAAAGATTTATACTTCATCCTGCTATCGGATTCATCTCCTTTCTGTTTCAGCTCCCTTCGTTGTTTTATTAATTCTAACGTGTCTGATGTAATCCATGGCTTACGTTGCGTTTTCTTGGTCGGAATGAAATCTTTGGCTGCAGTTATCAAGATATCTCTAGCTTGTACTGCCAGTTCATCAGGTGTCATTTCTTCTTGTACAGACATCAAGACCCCAAAGCGATTCCTAACTTCTATGTTGTATGCGTCCGGTATTTGTGTGAGATCAAAACGAAGTGGCCTTGGTCCTCGGGTAAGCTTTTTGAGTTTTAATTTCAGATCTGCTTCTAATAACTGATGATCTGTATCACAGTCTGCACTTCGTAGGGTTTTTGCAGATGTTATGCTTGATCTCCATCTTCTTTGTATTAAAATATAATCTATCTGATTTTTGGTAAAACTGTCTGGAGACTTCCATGTGAAGAGTCTTCTTGGATGTTGTTTAAAAAGTGTGTTGGCTATCGTTAACTCATTTTCTGTGCAAAATTCAATTAATTTGTCACCTGCATCATTTCTATTTCCTAATCCAAATTTTCCTAAAACGTGTCTCTCATTTTCAGCTCTTCCTGCACCTACTTTAGCATTAAAATCTCCCATTATTATTGCTATATCATTATGACCAATCTTATTTAATGTGTCTTGTAGTGTGTTGTAAAAATCTTCAATTTCGTCCTCCTCTGCTGTTGAAGTAGGTGCATATATCTGTATGAGAGTTGTGTTTTTTGGACGGCCTTTAAGTCTAATAGTGAGGATTCTATCACTAACTGGATTATATCCCATTAAAGATTTTGCAGTTGTCTTATCTAAACAAAAAGCCACTCCACTCTGGCCTCCGACATCTCTACCAGAATAAATGAAAATACTTCCATTTTCAGTTGTGAAATGTCCCTTGCCGCTCCAGCGATGTTCACTAATTCCTAAAATGTGAATGTTTAACCTCTCAATCTCATCACACACTACTTTAAGCTTTCCCTCATACAAACTTCTCACATTCCACGTTGCCATTCTCACTCTGTTTCTTAGTCTGACACAGGGAATTTCCTTGGTAACACAGTCAGGATTAACTCCGTCATCACGATTACTAGTACTGGTCCCTGCGTCACACTCTTCCCCAGTGTTATCTGATCTGCCTGGCCTGGGGGTCTCGCCACCAGATCTCTTTCTTATTATGTTTTCTTTCATGGTTGTTATGGTTTCTTGGCAAGTTTTGCAGAAGGTAGTTTGCCGTTGCTTTCCTTCTGGGCAGTGACTGTACTAGTCGGTGGCCATAGCCATTGTCTCTACTGATGAGATCATCTGCCTATCGCCGCAGAGTGCTAGACCATAACCAACAACAATCTGTCGGCTGCTCTCACACTCCATCCACCACCTGCTTCCATGGCTTCACGTAACCCTGATCGGGGGGCTAAACGGGTACTCCACCTTGCCCAAGGGTGTCCCGTAGACTAACGGAGGAAAGGAGGCGTCTTACATTTCCTTTGATAGGGGATACCCCTACCCCGCTAACCGAGTATGGCCGACTAGACATTCCTTAACAATTTGTCATCATTAGCCCGGTTTTATATACACGCGGACCTAGAACTATGGGATACTGACAGGATTAGTATCTAACCTTTGAAACAACACCATGGGTGTCAGAATTATTTATTAACCAAGCATAGGTCAGATAATACACAACACACTAGACCATAATTTTTAGGTCACAGGTTCGCACACCGGTTTGGTAACTATAACTGCCAATTTGCATATTGTCTAGTGTGTCCTCAAATCCTCTTTCTTCGACTTCTGTGAACCCGAATCAATTCCTGTGAATTTGTTTGTGCGCTGTCGTAGCGACTTCAAGCGCTCCGCGGCGATTTATATTTCAATAGCCTCGATGGTACCCCGACAATTCGACGTTTTGGACATTCTAGAGACGAGGGCGCCAGTTTTCTGAGAGAATGCTAGACGGATTGATCTCAGCAACAGGTGGTCGGATAAATTGATTTGGTCTGTGGTTGGATTGAATGTTGACAGGGGACACGGGGGCTTGGGGAACTTGAAAACACGCTTTCAGACTGGGTAGAATTCTGCTGACAACAGCGTGGTGTAAAATAGCTTAGGGAACTTGGTGAAATAAACTTGCACGTCTAGGTTAAACGAAATGAGGTGTCTCTTTCCCGTTAGCAGTCATTACCGACTGCTGTAACATTTCGATACATCCTGTCCTGATTTAGTTTTACGAATGCAGTTTTCTTTTAGCCTGTTGTGTAAATAACAGTATATCTCTTTAACTTATTATTTAGTGATATTAGTTTGAATTGTATTGTCACACTGTTTCCCCGTATGCGAAATATATCTACCTGGCACATAAACAAATGCATTGATCGGCTCGCGTAGAAGAAAAAGCAGAGATTAGAGGGCACACTCGACAACATAAACACGGACAGAACAGATGTCATTACCATGCCGGGATTCTAACCTGTCACTTCCAGATGACGGTGTCCTCTAGCTGTAACAACAAGAGTACTTTAATACATAGCCAACTCAAAATCCCTACAAAAGGTGTTATCATTAGCTAGATCTATCATCTATTTGACCCCACAACTTTTGAAAACGGATAGAATACGCACCTAACATTGGAAATAGCACCATTGGCCTCATACTTTCTCGTGTCGTGTCTTGCCATGTCTGCCTGTTTTTTTTGGCCCATCCATCTGGCTGCTTACTGGTCTGTCTGTCTGCCTACCTGTCCGTCTGAAACCTGACATTTTGCCAGCCTGATTGGCTTTACGTCCCTCCTCCCACCTGCACGTCTGTTCGTTTATACATTAAAGAATTGTTCTGAACACAGATCATGGTCACAAAACCACGAAAACCCAGCTTATTTTCTATTTGTTCAATCAACCAATCAATCAGTCAATCAATCAGTCAATCAATCAATCAATCAAGAGCTGTCTCCATAATGAAGGTTGGCTACAATGGACCTGCAACACCGTCTGTCTCTCGCTCTGACTATACTTTCTGCCAGATTGCTGTTCGTCCATCTCTTGATGTTATCTTCCCAATTGTATCGTTGTCTACCTCTTGCTCGCTCGCCTGCCTGATCTATCTGTTACCTTAAGTGTAACTTGACGTTCTGTGGTTGGTTGGGACCAATCTTTGAGGCGACTACGTCTCCGGGTCTGATTGCTCACAATCATACCTGGTTGGTTTGCACTGAGGTCGCCCGCATTACTCGCACCTGGCAGGTGCTTGAACCTTAACTTTCACCTTGCTGTGTACCTGTTGGCGGGTATGGGCTCGAGTGGAACATCAGTTCACCCACCTGGTATATCACACCGGTGTGGATATTACTGAGAGAGGGTGCGCACTTTGCCGTCATCGCTTATCCACTTGTGATTTATCTGTTTTGACAGAGATGTATGTCGCCTTACCATCACCACAATAATCTCATAGTTGTTGGAGTGTTATGAACATGTGAGGGGGCTTTTTCTTTCTTTCTTTCTTTCTTTCTTTCTTTCTTTCTTTCTTTCTTTCTTTCTTTCTTTCTTTCTTTCTTTCTTTCTTTCTTTATTTCTTTATTTCTTTCTTTCTTTCTTTCTTCTTTCTTTCTTTCTTTCTTTTTTCTTTCTTTTTTACTTTCTTTCTTTCTGGCTGGCTGTCTGCCTGTCTGCCTGTTTGTTTGTCTGTCTGTCATTTTTTCTTTCTTTCATTCATTCTTTCTGTCAGCTAGTATTTGTCCTTGTCAATGTTTGACTTACAAAAGTAGAGATGAGATAAAAGTAACCAAAGACCACAAGTAAACAGCGTGCGTAAATTGATTTCTTTATCGTCTTCTTCCACTGCTTCTTATTTCTTCTTTTGCTGCTGCTCCTCCTCCTTCATTTCTCTTTCGAATGAGTGTTTCACACCTTGTTATGCACCTCTTCAGCTCAGAGGTGGGCATATTTGACGTTAGCTTGTTGTAGGGTATATTCCTCCAGATACATATCATCCAAGTTTGTACGTTCTATATATCTGAGGGTTCGATTTCTTTCCTAATAATGTTTGTTAGGCCTGCAGCTTTACAGCTTACTCTTTGCAGTTCTCAAATGCCTTGAGATATGTAACTTATGCAACCTTCTGTGCATCACCTGTATTGGGCAGGCCAGACACCTGAGCTGACTACCGAGGAGATCAGGGAAGACATGCAATATCACTATCAATCAGCAGCCTTGTAAAACTGCCTATCCCTATGCGTCAATTCAAACCCAGTAATCTATGTTATGGAAGTGTAATCTATCAGCAACATTGCTCCTGTAGAATGATTAATATTCCAGTAGTTTGGGTCTGTGGTCCAAATTCACACCCTGTTCCTTCCAATTTTGACAATTTCATGCCTGTATTAAAGCATGCTGGCATTTACTTTGTCCTTTTGAGCGATAATGACAGACAAGATTAATGGTTAATTGAAGGAATGAAGTAAAGAATTATTAATCATGGTTAATCTCTATTCTACCTCAGGAACTGCTGACACGTTCCAGCCTTGAGCACCACAAACTTGATCTGATGGCAGAAGTGTCCCATCTCAAAATGAGGCTGGCGTCAGCAGAGAAGGACAGGAGAGAACTGGATGATAGATGCAGGACAGTTCAGGTGAGTATGACCTCTGGACCATTGTCTGGTACATCTGATGGTTTCCTACACTTGTTTTCTGTGTCTTGACATCATGCAGTGTTTGAAGTTGTTTATTGTAACTGTATCTTTCTCTCCCAAAACATTAACTGCCTGTAACTTCAGCAGGGGAACCCTTTGGCAAAGGTGGCGAACTCAAGAATAGTCCACCACACTACATCTAGTAGCGCTGGACTGAATTTTGCGTGTGGATTAGTTTTCCCTATTAACAGTGTCTCTTGCCATCAGGCAAACCCACTCCAACTTCAGAGGTACCTGTAATTTACTTGCTCAAGTCAAGGACGATAGGTCAACATTTTAGTCCAACTGTCCGGTGTAGGGTTTGAACCTTTTACCTCAACATCAGCACACCGGATGTTTAAAAACATGTGTTCTTATCCATTCAGCCATGCTGACCTATTGATTTCTGTTTCACTTCTGCCATCATCTGGATATGTAATAATATAAAAAAATAATTTAAAAAAAAAGATAATAGAAATGGCCAAAACTGCAACATCATGTAATCAATATTAACATCTAGAGAGATTAACAACATATTAAAAATGACAATTGTCAGATGCTGTGTATGTTCAGCGCTACTATATAGCATGGAAGCCTGGATATTGAACAAGCAATTATAAAGTCAAATAGAGGTCCTGGAGATGTGGATACACAGAAGGATATGTCATATTTCATGGAAACAAGAACAATCACATACAGAGGTTCTATAAAAACTGGGAACAAAAACAGAGTTGATTAAAGCAATAAATAAGAGGCAAGTGAACTATTTTGGCCATGTTAAAAGACATAACACTCTTATAAAAACCATACTGGATGCTAAGACTGAAGGCAAGCGAGCAAGTCTGACAGAATGTACAATCAGGGTGAGAGACAAACAATGTTGGAGATCCATTGCAGCCAAGCTTCATTATGATTGATTGAAGGAAGTTGTTAGAGAGGCATACATTTCAGCTCATCTCCAGTGACACAATGCTATGGAAAAACTGAATGGATGTGTTGTTACCAAGATGTTTTAAATAACAGATATTGTATTCCTGATAACAAGATATGTATTACCATGGGTGAAACCACAGATGTTGAGCGGAGGTATAAAGAGGGAGTCTCTGTGGTGAAGTGGTCAAGCCGTCTGCCTCATGCTCTGAAGGCAGTGAGTTTGTTTCCCGACTATGTCTTTCGGTTATGAGTGCATTTTTCTCGGAGACTCCTGGGGGTCGTCACCAGAGCTACGGAGTTCGTACTTTGTGCAACGTTTTCGGCAGTCCGCCCTGCGGAAAGATACCGAGCCAAATGGGTTAAAACCCGGCGCAATAAAGTCGATCCTCTTGACATTTAAGACTTTTTTTTTAAGGAGGTACAAAGCAAATGCTGTTATTGGAACTTTAAGAGATAAACAGAAGACTGACCAGTCCCCTGTCCAGATCTTAAATGCCTGCATATTTGTTTGATTTGTAGGTCCTAAAGGTCCTTGCTGTAATGATGAGTCCTGAAACAGCAGCCGTATAGACCTCAATTTAAAGTGCACTCATGTGTGTTGCTAACTATAAAGCAATTAACTTTCTTGGCAATTGTATGCCAGAGACATATAGATAAGATAGTATATAGCCAACTGAAAGAGACGCCGAGGGAAGGGAGGAGACAATGAGATATAACCAATACAGAGAGAAAGAGGGAGATATACTAGATACAGAGAGAGGCAGAGAGAGAAATAGAAATTTAAAAGATACAGAGAGAAACAGAGGAAATAGATACAGAGAGATAATAGAAACAGAGAGAGGCAGTGAGATATAATAGCTGCAGAGAGAGACACAGAGATATAATAGATACAGAGAGAGACAAAGAGAGGGAAAGAGATATAATAGATACCAAGAGATGGAAAGAGATATAATAGACAGACAGAGAGACATAGAGATATAATAGATGCAGAAAGGTAGAGAGAAAGCAATATAATAGTTAAAGACAGAGACAAAGAGAGGAAAAGAGCTATGATAGATACAGAGAGAGACAAAGAGAGGGAAAGAGATATAGATACAGAGAGAGACAAAGAGAGGAAAAGAGATATAATAGATACAGAGAGAGACAAAGAGAGGAAAAGAGACGTAATAGACACAGAGAGAGACATAGAGTTATAATAAATGCAGAAATATAGACAGAGAAAGAGATATAATAGATACAGAGAGAGAGACAGAGAGAAGGGAAGGGACATAGGGGTAGACTAGATACAGAGAGAAAGAGAGAAATATATTTAATATATACATAGAGAGAGAGAGAGAGGCAGAGAGAAGGGAAGAGATACAGAGGTAGACTAGATACAGACAGAGAGAGAGAGACAAAAATGTATAATATATACAGAGAGAGACAGGCATATATATATACACAGAGAGAGCGACAAAGGGATACAAAACTTAGACCGGCAATAATTTCAAACACTGCAGTCATCAAAAATATACCCTATACAAATTCACCTAGACATAGATACAGAGAGTGACACATAGATACAGAGAGAGAGAGAGAGAGGTTACCACCATATACCCAATACACCACATGACATGCATGGGTGTCCTTGACATTACTTACATATCTCTTGATCCACCCATTCTCCTAAGTTACACATCAGAAACTTGTCTAGGAAGTGGGGCAACCCATGTGATACTGACAGCATGATACCCAACTCCAGGGTGCTGTTTGTTAAGAAAACATGTTGGTCTAGAACCATGTCCCTGTAATGTCACAGGGATTAAGACAATGGGTGCTTTATCACTCTACATGTCTCTCTGTCTGCCTGGCTATACACATGCACACACGCACGCACGCCCACATACACACGCACGCCCACATACACACGCACGCCCACATACATACACACACACACATTTTTACATGGCTGTGGTTATGTCTGTATGCTACCTCTCTCTCTCTCTCTCTCTCTCTCTCTCTCTCTCTCTCTCTCTCTCTCTCTCTCTCTCTCTCTCTCTCTTTCTCTCTCTCTCTCTCTCTGTGTGCGTGTGTGTGTCTCACCCCCTCCCTTCCTCCTCTTTTTTTTTCTTGTTTCTCTTTCTCTCTTTTTATCGTCCCACTCTCTCTTTCTCTCTCTCTCTCTCTCTCTCTCTCTCTCTCTCTCTCTCTTTTTCTGTCTCTCTGTCTCTGTCCCTCCCTTCCACACCTCTCTCTTTCTCTGTCCCTTTCTTCCACATCTCTCTCTCTCTCTCTCTCTCTCTCTCTCTCTCTCTCTCTCTCTCTCTCTCTCTCTCTCTCTCTCTCTCTCTCTCTCTCTCTCTCTCTCTGCCTGTTTACATATATATTTGTCTTCCTAGGACCGGGATTTATTTAAAAAATCCACCTGGACTTCCAGTAATAAAATTCCCCCTGGTCTCTGGGTAGTGAGATCGGACGCCCGTGTGTATTGTTGCGCACGTAAAAAATCCCTTGGCAGATGGAAATTGAAAAAGAGTAGCCTAACAGCTCTGCCCGGGCAACATTTCGAGTTAAAAATCTGCCCAAAGTATTTCAGGATCCTCCCTGATGCAACAGAGTTCGTGCATTGAGCTGAGTTTCTCCAGACTCAGGTTTGAGTTAGGAGGAAAACGGAGCACTTATGGGTTAAACCGTGTGCCATGATGCTGATCCAACGACTAAACGACATTTGTCTACCTGGCTGTAAGTCTGTCTGCATTTCTGTTTACTTGCTACCTCTGTGTGTGTGTATCTGTCTCTTTACACCCCTCTCTTACTCTCCCTTCCTCCTTTCTTTCTCTCTCTTTCTGTTTTTATATCTCTCTCCCTATCTCTCTCCTTTTCCTTATCTACATATGTCTGTTTGTTTTTAGTAGTATGCCTGCCTGCCTACTGTCTGTAGTATTCACACTCAATGATTTCATCCACCACAGAGGCAAGTGGCAGAGCTGGAAGCCAAGCTGTTGGTTAAGGATGCTGAAAATTCTGAACTGCGACTGAGACTAGGAAGAAATGGGACACTGCCAGTGGATTCAGGAGGTCAGATATCAGTGTTATTATTGTATACCTGTAATAAATAACAATATAAATAATTACCGTGTTTGAACAATATAGTATGGTGGTAACAATTAGTGGTTCCAGCTGGTTGGATGCAAACAGAAAGAGATTGTATTAAATTTGTAATTACTGTGGGAATAGCACGTTTGAACATGCCTATGCATTTTACGTGTGTCAGCTAAAGTATTATTCATTTACTCACTTCAAATGATATATAACTCTGCAGCATGCACCTGGCGAGACTCAGAAAAATATGGCAGGCAATAAATAGTGCAACTTATTGTTTGAGGCTTTTGTGTTTATATATTAATGTGTTAATTCTTTGTTAACTAATTGTATCTGACAGCTGCTCATTTAATGCACCTGTCTTGTGATTGTTTTTAGTAAGCACTCTGTCCAAGAGTCATGTCAGGGTCATTTGTATTGTTGCTATACAGGGGTTTGTAAAGTCTCTCTACACTTTGTATGTAGAACAAATTTGAAAAATGAAGTACATAATGAAAAAAAATTTGCTCCACAGTTCATCATGAAGCAATATGCAGTGAATGGCTGTCATCTGTTGGAGTAATTCTTTGCATTCCAAACAGAATGGTGTTAACAACAGAAGAAACATTTTTTCAAATTTGTTCTACATATAAAGTGTAGTGAGACTTTACAAACACCCAGTGTTAGTGTTTGACAGAAGTCGTAGTTAGCACAGACAGTTCTATGAATATCTTAGGAAGGAATACAGTGGTAAAACTGTATTGACCATCCTATCTTGTGATTTTGTGGCCTAGAATATGAGAAGATTCTACACCTTAATGGCATTATTTCATAATCATCTTGTGTCATATGGATAAGTGTGGACGGCCATGGTTCACTATCTCACATGATCACCAAAGTTTTGGATCAGGACTCTGTTTTTGTCACAATTGTATGATGTGTTTTTTTTGGTCACAATTGTATGATGTGGATAAGCCATCCAGTTATTCATCTCTTTGTCTTTCACTTGCTCTTTTCCCATCAGATTGTCACTAAGTTTCATCTCATTTTGTTCCTCTTGTACCTTGCTTTGTCAAAGTGAAGCATAAACAATTCAGTTCAATTCAATTCAATTCAACTTTATTTTAAAAGGGTCACAAATTGGGCACGCAGGCCCGTCTTACATTCGGCCTGTCCAATCACCCATCTTTCGTTCATCCAAAGTGCATGATACATTCACATAGGGAAAAAAGAAAACATTGTCAAATGAATGTTGTTAGTTAGTTAGTTAGTTAGTCGACAGATCATCCTCATTGCACATCGAACCATTCAGTCTATAAGTGCTCGAATCCCCTCCTCAGCAAATCCCGCAACGTGTAGAGCAGTGTTTCCCAACGTGGGGCTCACGCCCCACAGGGGGGCAATTCGAATGTTAAGAGGGGCATTTCGATTGTTAAGGGGGGCAATTCGAAAATGGAAGAAATCGGCTGAATATAACAAAACGGGGAGACTTGAGATTGAAGTTAACTAAATTGGAACCTGACATAAAATCTCTTTGCAGCAAGCCTCAAGCGCAAGGATCTCACTAAATTTAAATAATTACTAATAATTAAAATAATATAGAAAATCTTTCATTAAAATTATTTTGTACTTGAATTTCAGTTCTCCATTATGTTTTAAAAATTTACTTACTGTGTTTGCTTAATAATTTCCTAGTGATTTCTTCCTAAAACCTACCGGTCCTTTGGCTAGGATCCGGTGCATTTGCTGCTTCCCCCCCCCCCCCCCCCCCAGTAGTGCGCCTGGTCTGGTCGGGGGCCAGGATGATCAAATAAAAACCCATCACATATCTTCACCTTAGATGTGGGCCTGGTGGACCACTGTGGGCAATTGCTCACAGTGAGACTAAGGGTCTGCACAAAAAAGGGGGAGGCTGGGGAACCAGCTTGTCTGGGGTAACCGCCAAACCCCCCCCCCCCCCCCCCCCCCAAAAAAAAATCACCTAACACAATCGACACACAGGGATGCAGTGAACATTTCAATTTTTGAATATTAAAAATGATGCATATGTTGGGAGGAGGAGGGGGGGGGGGGGGGCATAAGAATTTTAGAAAGGCTTAGGTGGGGCATAGCACAAAAAAGGTTGGGAAACACTGGTGTAGAGGCTAACAGCTGCTGTGTTGGTTTATCAATCTTCTTTGGCTTCCTGCGTAGTGTTCTTGTTTGGCCATCCCTCTTTTAATTTGCTGTTCTCGCAATCTGGCCATGGTTGTAGATTCACAGTCATCACTTGGTTCTCGCAAAAGTCTTACTTCTCATAGAGCATTCAGAATGTCAGCCTGGTCCATGGCGCGTCCGTCCTCCACAGTAGCTTACCTGCGAGCTTGTCAGCCCGCTCATTTCCTTGTACTCCCGCATGCCCTGGCACGAAGATGAAACTAATCTTTGCCAGCCAAGACCGCTCCAGAGACAGCAACCATTCTCTTCGGATCGACCCCTCCTCTATCCTCTTGAGCATGCTCATTGAGTCGCTAAGGAAACATGCCCTAGTGAATGTCTGTGTCTCGAGCCATGTTATTGCTTTACTTACTGCCATGACTTCCATAGTCAGGCTACTTGTGGTTTCAGTGAAAGCACCAGAGTCCTCCTTCACAATTCTCCCTCCGGCCCGAGCCGTAAAGGCCCATGAGCTTCTCACATGTTGGACAACCGACCCATCTGTGTAGATGACAGCATTACCGTCTAGCGAATTCTCGAAAATCAACGCTTATACTTCAGCCTCCACAGCGGCCAGATTTTCTTGTCTGCATTTTCTGTCTAGTTGGATGCAAACTGAAAAGGATGTGCAGAAATCTGTGGCACTTGTACTCACTCCTCGCTAGGTTCTAAGTCCTCAAGTGAACACACCTGTTGAAGAATGTCTCCTATCTTACACCTGTTGAATGAATGTTGTAAACATAAACAATGCAGATGACCATGTTATGAGGCACATCTCCCACCCACCCACTCATCACCCCACCCACCCACACACCCACTCAGGGACACATACTTACCCCACCAACCCACCCATCCCCCTCCCACACACATCCCCCCACACACACATCCCCCA
Organism: Cepaea hortensis; assembly: GCA_963921405.1. Classification (NCBI taxonomy): domain Eukaryota; kingdom Metazoa; phylum Mollusca; class Gastropoda; order Stylommatophora; family Helicidae; genus Cepaea; species Cepaea hortensis. The sequence continues at coordinate 205,446,045 of OY992876.1, forward strand.
CCCACACACACACTCCCCCCACCAATTCCCCCAACCCACACACACTCACCCACTCACACAAACATCCCCCACCAACCCACACATCCTGTGCCCACCCACATAACATCCAAACCCACACAATATCCCCCACCCACACACCACACACACAGTTGGGGAGTGCCAATTGGGCTTCATATATCGAGATTCTCATGGATTCTGTTATTCCCTCTGTCCATCATTTACATGGTCTGCCTCTTCTTGTTCCGATTGGTCTGTACATCATTGCTTGTTGTGGTATACTGTTAGTTGAGAACTTAATTATATGGCCAAACCATTTAACTTGCTATTTTCTGATGAAATCTAGTGCTGCTATAACCCTCACGTTAGTCCTGATTTTTTCATTTCTGATTCTCTCTCTTCTAGATACATTACGTATTCTTCTAATTTCCATTGTTGTAATGTTTCTCTTCTCTTTTTATGGCACTGTCCAGGTTTGGCATTGGTAGGATAGAGTTGGTAGAAAGATTGTGTTGTAGAGTGCTTTATTAGTAGTTTTGATGTGAGTTTGTTCTTGACTATTGGTGCCATTTGTCCAATGAGTTAGTTTACCTTATTGAATATATTTTTAATCTTATCTTTGATTTGCCAATTGATATACTTCCTAAACACGTGAAGCTCTTTACATGTTTCAGGTGGTGTTATTTCACATGAATCTTTGTTGTTTTTCACTAAGTTCTTCAGTTTATTTCTCCTCATAATGTGCCCAGAAAATGTCAGCATCTTCCTCTTCCTTTATTGCTAGTGCACTGTATTACCTGTGAATAGCAGAGAAAGTAAGAAGAATAGAGAGACTCTAAGATAACACGATCACAAGTATTGGAGGATGATGTGTTATGCATGTCTTCGTCAAGAAGCAAAGACAACTGCAAGGACATAACTGGGCACTCAGATAATTACATTGGGGCATTGCTTTATTAATTGCAATCAAATATGCTGCTGCTCTGACTAAATTTAGCAATTAGAAAATTTACTCACAAAAAAGAATATATCTTATGTGCTTCTCATATAGACCAGTGCAAGATTATGAACTGTGCTGTCTCTTTGCATGATCTTTGGGAAAAGACTGGAGCACCCATGGAAATATTTGTGTGCAATGAAGGTGATCTTTAACAATCAATCAATCAATCAATCTAGTGCCGTCTCAACAATGAAGGTTGGCTGCAATGGGTCTCCAACACTGTCTGTCTCTCGCCCTGACTGTACATTCTGTCAGATTAATGTTCGTCCATCTCTTAATGTTATCTTCCCACTTTTTTCACTGTCTACCTCTTTCTCACTTACCTTCAGTCTTGCCCTCCAGTATGGATTTTATCAGAGTGTTATATCTTTAAACACAGACAAGCAAATTAGACAAAAATCAGTCTTTGACATTTTAAACCAGTGTTCTTAAACTGTCTTTTTAAAATTTCTATTGTGTCTATAAATGTTGCTTTTGTACTTCTTTGTGTAACTTACTAATCACAAGGGAATGAACAGGCTGATAGGATGGCAGGGAATGCTTCTCTTGGTGGTAGATTACCTGTGGATAAGGGAGAGGTAGCTGTGTGCCTGTGGGACCAGGTGGAGAAGTTGGAGGAACAAATTGAGAATCCCGTATGTGGAGAGAATGAGATTGCGAGGGGATTGGCAGAGGTTCTAGAAGAATTTCAAAACTGAGAGGGAAGACCAGAAGAACTTTCAATCAGATAGCGGGGGGAATGATTAATAGCATGACTCTTCGCTGGCTGTTGAATGAAGGGACAGAGCACGTTTAGGAAGGTTCTGAGTGCAGTGATGTCAGTTCTTAGCTCAACTCAATTCAACTCAACTCAACTCATAATGTTTGTAAATTTTGCTGTTGTACTTTATTGTGTCTCTTACAAAACACACTATTTTTGTATTTAATTGTTTGTCATTTCAAACATAATATTTGTAAATGTTCCTCTTGTACTGCAGTTTGTATCTGACCAAACAATGTATTTAAATGTTGTTCTATTTAACATTTTCAGATACCGAAGTGGAGAAATTAAAAAGAGCTGTAGATACTCTAATGATGACAAATGAAGAGAAGGTATGTCAGTGATTTTCATGTTCTGTGAAAACTTTTATATTTTGATTGTTAATAATTTTAAATGAAACTTTCCCCCTGAGGCGAAGTGATTAAACCTCCTGCCTTGTGCTGCGAAGGTCATAGGCTTGTTCTATACCAACCATGGTACACGGCCTGTGGGCTATTGGCATATGCAAATCAGTACTTTGAGTCGCTCCTGACTGGGAAATTATGAGTACTACTGACAATACTTTCTGAACTAGACAGCCAGAGTACGGTCAACATACAGCAGATACCATCTCACTGTGGATTAATTGGAACGAGAGAACTGATCGGCTAGCAAAGGCAGGAGCAATAGAAGAAAATCCTGATGTACCGTTTACATACAACAAAAAGAAAAGAATGATGAAATCAATCAGAAAGCCAAAAACACCAGCTCAAGAGGACCTTATGGACAGACCCAAACAAATCATTATTCTAGGCCACAGAACAGGACAAAATAGAATACACAACAACATGTATACAAAATTCAAGATTGGCGATTCAGCCATGTGTACATGTGGTTTGGCGCCACAAACAGCAGATCACATGATCCAAAACTGCCCAAAATACAATATTTCTAGGCAAACTATCTGGCCTAGAGAAACAACTTTATGGACTACTGAGTAAACTGAAAAAGACAGTGAAATTCATACAAGAGACAACATTGCAATTATAGACAAATTTCAAGTGAACAAAAGAAGAAGTAGAAGAAATAGGTTCATTCTCAGACTCCATAATTAGATTAACTTGTCTTGCCACTGGACTCAGATGGACTCAGGCGAGAGAGTGAGGTCGATGAATTGCGCAACTCTTCCTCACTTTAATCCAAGTCATCGCGCAAGTCATTCTTCATCATTCTTGATGGACAAACAACAACAAATTAGATTACCTGAATGGCTGGGCCACAAGGCATAATTGGGACAAGAACACAGACCGGATCCAAGGCAGGTGATCATGTGAGATGGTGAACCTTGACCACCCATGCTTATTGGCGTGGCACATGATGATGGTGATTAGTAACTTCATACGGGAGAATGTTACCATTATACCGTTAGTGTGTTGATACTGCAGTGTTGATGCATCACAACTCTTAATTCTCATGTGTTAACATGGTGCTGTTGATGTGTTAACACAGTGCTGTTGATGTGTTAAAATGGTGTTGTTGGTATGTTACACATGATACTGCTAATGTGCTAACACAGTGCTGTTGATGTGTTAACATGATACTGTTGATGTGTTAACACTTTTATTTATATGATTATGTGATAGTATTTTGCTGTATGTTAACATAATTGCTAATTTAATGTGTACTGTTACAGTTGATGTGTAAACATGGTGCTGTTGTTCTATTAGCACAGTGCTGTTGATGTGTTAACATGAAACTATTAATGTGTTAATATAAAACTGTTGATATGTTAACATGGCACTGTTTGTGTGTTAACATAACACTGTTGTTAACATGGTCCTGTTGATGCGTTAACATGGTGCTGTTGATGTGATATATCACCACTGTAGAGTTGATGTAGTAACACTACTGTTAAATGTTAACATTATACTGTTAAAGTTACATTATGCTTGATGTGTTAACATTATATTGCTAATGTGTTAGACTAGACTAACTACTCTTATGTTACCTAGAAGAACCTTCTGCTATAACCAGCTTATATATTGGTCACTGTACTATTATGTTACCCGTTGTACTGTATAGAACACTTACAAGACCAGTGCTAATCTGTCAGGAGATTGGAGCCAATTGCCTCAAACATATTTGTGGATTATAAAGTTATACATCTTACAAACATAAACATTATACTTTGAAAAGTCTGTGGTATAATGTTATTTTAGGGAACAAAATTGTCAAATATTGATAACTTGATACTTTGTTTTAATTTCTTTAGCACTGTGCTAATGTAGTTTGTTTAATATTAGAACAAAGAAATGATTACTGTGTGTCCTGTACAATGAAAATGACATCAATGTCCAGCCTAGTGTTCAGAGGGGAAATGATGTATACGTTTATGCCTTTAACACCAACTTTGTGTATGCTGTACAGAAAAAAAATTTGATGTAAAATGTTATCGCAACTAACACACATACTCCTCCACACCTAGGAGCGGAAACTGGAAGACCTGCGGAGATTATTAAAGAGATACAGACGAGTGGAGGAGATTTTAGTACAAGCACAGGGACGAAAGGGTTTGTATGTTTGTGTACTGTCTGTATACTTGTCTGTGCCTTGTTTGTACATGTGTATGCCTTGTACATGTTTGTGCCTTGTACAAGTATGCACTTTGGTTATTCATGTGTGTGCTGTGTATATATTTGTACCTTGTATTGTGGTCTTTGGTTCTCCAGGTTTTGTGTGTGTGTGTGTGTGTTTTTTTTTACTTTGTAGATATTTGAGCTTAAATGTTAATGTTGGTGCTTTTCTTTTTGCTTGCATGTACTTTGTTTGCTGTAGGTGTTTACACTTAACCTGGATTACCTGGTAGACCCAGCCTTACATGGGTACCAGGAGGTGTCGGGGGAAGTGAAGGCGACCAATGTGATGTTGAGCACATCCACCCTTGAGCTCTGATTGGTCTATATAAAAAGGGTCTGGCAACATGTTCTCCAGTGCACTTTATGGCATGCAACAGGATTCCGTCCTGTCTTAGTTGCTGACCTTGTACCATCTGTTGTTGTACCATCAGTTGCTGTACCATTTGTTGTAGCATATTTTGTACCATCTTTTGTTGTACCGTCTGTTGTTCTACCATCTGTTGTTCTACCATCCTTTGTTCTACAATCTCTTGTACCATCAATTGTTGTACCATTTGTTGTACCATTTGTTATTGTACCATCTGTTGTACCAGCTGTTTTGTGTCAGGTCTTAGTCAAATATGACTGAGCTACCGTATAACAGTAGACGGTACTACCTGCTTTCTGTTAGCGCTGAACGTTGGGCGGTGCTTACCAAACCCGACACCCCACATTGTGCCAACGGCTTCGGGCGGAAGAGCGCAACTGGGAGGGTACAAGCCTTACCCTGGTGCGAGGAAATGCAACCTAAAGACAAAGTGTCATGGCAGGGCAGACCAGGCCCTAAGCCTGGGTTGGCGGCTGGTCTAGGATCGAAGCTCGGACAGGCGGACAGTTAGAGCATTGCATTTCTGATCCGGCAGCTTCTACAGCTTGTCTTGTTCCAGATGTAGAGGTGTTATCTTTCCTCTGGAGTGAACTGGGCAGGCCGAGAGAGGGATCATGCTGCATGGGCAACACATGATCTCTATATTTTAGCCCAGGCTTTGTGCTATGGAGAGGCAATAACTCCATCCCTTACAAACTATCGTCTGTCAAGACGGCAAGGTGCCAATGAAAATGTACCACCTGTTGTACCATCTGTTGTATCATCTGTTGTTGTACCATCTATTGTACCATCTGTTGTTGTACCATCTGTTGCTGTATCATCTGTTGTTGTACCATCTGTTGTACCATCTGTTGTTGTACCATCTGTTGTAGCATATTTTGCACTATCTGTTGCTGTACTGTCTGTTGTTGTACCATCTGTTGTACCATCTGTTGTTGTACCATCTGTTGTAGCATATTTTGCACTATCTGTTGCTGTACTATCTGTTGCTGTACTGTCTGTTGTTGTACCATCTGTTGTTGTACCATCTACTGTCATGTACAGATCCTTCTGTGCACCTCAGAGTGGCATTTCTATTGTGGAGGTCAGCATGGCCGAATGAATAAGCTTAAACATCCTGTTGCTGATGTGGAGGTAGTAGGTTCAGCCCTAACACTGGCCAGTTGGACTAAAATGTTGACCTCTCGTCATTGACTTGGGGACATAAATTACAAGTACTTCTGAAGTTGGAGTTGGTTCTCCAGATGGCGAGAGACACTGGTAATAGATAACACTGATCAACACACAAAAATCAGTCCAGTGCACTAGAAGTGGTAGTATATGTAAGGACTGCGCTTGAGTTCAGTGTGAACAAATGCAACAACAAAAATTGCCAGTGTTGAGCTTTAAGGTAGAAAGTCCAGAAATGAAGGTGGACTCTTAGAGTTTTGAGCAGCTGCATTAGATTCTCACCCTCTGGTCTGGCATCCACGGGTTTAAATCCACATTGAGGCAGATTTTAAAAATGGGCCTGGTCTCCTGGATCAACCCAGCCTGCAATGGGTACCAGGAACTGTGTTTGGAAAGTGAGGGAGGCTGGCATAATATTCACCACATTACATCGTGAGTGCTGATTATCTATACAAATATGGGTCTCGCATCATGCATCCAATGTGACTTAAGGCATATCAAAGGTTCATTTTGTATTTCTAGAGTTTAGGGTCCTGTCTGATTGATGCTATCAGGGCTTTCTTAGAACATTCATTTTGTATTTCTAGAGTTTGGCGTCCTGTCTGACTGATGTTATCAGGGCTTTCTTAAAACATTCATTTTGTATTTCTAGAGTTTGGCGTCCTGGGGTCACTGATGCAATAAGGGCTATCTTAGAACATGAGCTATCTGTAATTTATAATCGGTAAAGTTGTCCTCCTTTGTGTTTTGCAGCTGTGGAAGAGCTTCTCATGAATCTTGAAGATGGAGACACCAGCTCCAACAGTTCATCAACCACACCATCTGTTGGTGAAGCCGTCCACAAGGATCAGCTTCAGGTGAGTGCTCCTAGCCTTCTCCATGCTCTCTTTAACTGTGCTTCTTTCTTCTTATTGGTGAGCCTTTTTGTGTAACCACATTTCTATCTTAGTTGCTCAAGTGGCTTGATAGACACTGTTTTCAACTTAACAACCTTGAACTGTCTAGTTCATGGTGTTTAAAAACATTGCTGGCTTTTAGTAATATTTTTTTGTTTCATTATGAAGAATTATTTTGTGTGAAGATGAACATGTGTGTTATTTTTATTTGTTTGTCTTGTGTTTGTAGTTGTGTGTATGTGTGGGTGGATGTGTATGTATGTGTGGGTGGGTGTGTATGTATGTGTGTGCACATGTGCCTGCTTGAATGCGTGCTCAAGTATGTATGAGCAGCTTGAGAGGGAGGGAGAGAGAGCAAGAGAGTTTTAATAATATTAATAACAACCATGAGAAGATGCTTAGTAAGATGTATGTGTAATGTGTATGTAAGTGTGCTGCAGGGATAGTTAGGCGGCTTATGCTGGTATCTGTGGACAGTATTGGAGCACACGGAAATATGCCTGACAAACAGTGGCATTAACTAGAGAAGAGACAACAAGAGAGAGAACGAAAGATAGAGGAAATGACACATTAAGATAGAAGGTGAAAAAAAGTAAGAGAGCTTGAGAATGAGAGAGAGAGTGAATAATGCGTATGCTTGAGGTATGTTGATATTTTTATATTACAATGAAATTAATAATGCCTATCACATAGAGACATGATAATTCTTATGTTAAAGTGGGATGAATAACTCTTATGTAAGAGTGAGATGAATAATTTTTATGTTAGAATGAGATGAGTAATTCTTATGTTAGAATGAGATGAGTAATTCTTATGTTAGAGCGAGATGAATAATTTTCATGTTAGATTGAGATAAATCTTTCTTGTTAGAGAGAGATCAATAATCCTTACATTCCTGTCTTCTCTTCTATAACAACAGCATACTGATGACAGACTTGACGGGCGACCATACCTCTCATCATCAAGTGCATCCAGCACCCCAAGTTTGTATTGTTCAGTGTTATTTACTGGTTTAGCTAGTACATCGTTTGTGCATGCAGTAGTCATTGAGCAGATCTACACATACAGGTGTCCCCTAATTTTCAACAGTCTGTGTTTCAATGATCAACTTGTTCAACTATTTTCATTTTTGACCATGCCCCATATACTTAGTGCTTATGAAAAAGACTATACAAATGTCATATAAAAAAAACAACACTCTACCACTGCCATACACCGTGTCGAAGAAAGATAATGACCACTAGGTGGCATGATACGATCTCGGATACTGGCGTTATAGATAGAACTGGTATCCCCAGCATCGATACAATCCTGATTCAGGCACAGATTCACTGAGCAGGTCAGCTAGTCTGAATTCCAGACTATCGGCTCCCAAAAATAATCTTTTATGGTGAGACATAGACGGGCAGATGTTTTCAAGGAGGACAGAAAAAAAATGATACAAGGGCACTTAAGACACCACTTAAGGCTGTTGACATAAACCCTGACACATGGGAGGCTTTCACAATAGACCATATCACCTGGCATGCATCAAATCAGGCAGTGACTTGCGAGGCATCCAGAAATACAGTGGAGACAAGCTAGAAATACCCGATTAACGGTACCTTCATCTACAGAGAATATTCCATGTCCTAACTGTCCAAGATACTTGCAAGTCATCTCCGGACCCACAAACTGCCAGACGCAGCCTCATTACAGATGAAAGAATGAGTGGTCGTCATCACTTGTGATGGACGAATGCTCATTTATTACTTCTTATGCTTTTTCGCCCTGTTCTATCAAGTTTGCAGAGCCATCAGCATATTTCTGGCATTTTTGTTTAAATTTAAATTTTCCTTTTTTTTTACACGCATGCACACACATATGCACGCACAGAGAGAGGGAGAGAGAGAGAGGGGAATTATTTAGCTCTTTATGCATTACAAATGGAAAACCATGTGCTGCTGTAGCAGTCTCAAACTGTATTTACGTAATTGTGAAAAAGGTGATGTGGAATGGTTGTAGAGGACCAGGAAAACAGTACACAAGGTGTGAGGAGATTGACACACACTATGGAAAGATATTACAGAAGGTGTGAGATGGTTTACCGATACCATGCAAACATAATGCAGAAAGTGTGGTAGTGGTTGACTGAGACTTTTTTTTTTTTTTTAAATTCGCATATCCTTTTACAGGACATTGCTGTCAACAGCGGCATCTTTCAGCTGTCTGTTGATTTCTTGGCAAGATTACGCTCAGTAGTTTGCCATTGCTTTCTGAGCGGCCGGCTCAGTTATCCCGCAAGTCACTAGCGGGGGACGAACCGCTCGCAGTTCTCGCCCGCTACGAGACTCTGCGTGATAAACGGGATTACGGAGAAAGTGGTGTAACCCCTCGGCCAGAGAGACCGGCTTGATTGACACTAGGGATAAAGAATACAGATGATGGGTAGATTGATTGAGACAATGGAAAAATAATACTGAAGGTGCGGGAAGGTTGTTGGAGACAACCATCACAACATAATACAGAAGGTTTTATGATTGACTGAAACCAAAGAAAAATAATACTGAAGGTGTGGGAAGGTTGTTGGAGACAACCATCACAACATAATACAGAAGGTTTGATTATTGACTGAAACCAAAGAAAAATAATACTGAAGGTGTGGGAAGGTTGTTGGAGACAACCATCACAACATAATACAGAAGGTTTGATGATTGACTGAAACCATGGAACAATAATACAGAAGGTGTGGGAAGGTTGGAGACAACCATCACAACATAATACAGAAGGTTTGATGATTGACTGAAACCATGGAACAGTAATACAGAAGGTGTGGAATCATTGGAAAAATAATGCTGAAGGTGTTTGATGGTAGACTAATGCTTTTCTATAATGCAGCTCTCAGAATGAGGTTGACAAGATGAAAATAAACTAAGTTTTTTTTTTCCAGATGTAAAAAAGTGTGGAGCAATTAACAATAAATCAATAATATTGGTCTCTTAGCATTAACACTCACAATCTATACCTATTTGTTGGTGATAATTTATAGTTTTCCTAGTGGAGGATTAAACATGTGTAAAATCATATCAGTGGAAATGTAGCATGTTTTCACAATGATTGTCTGCAGGTAGTTTTCTTGGATTCTTGTTCACGCACTTCCAATGTATGTGGACTTCTCACAATGAATAGTAGAGAGCTGCAGTTGCATGCAGACTTGTCTTCAGTCACAGTGGTTATGAGTTCAAATTTACACTTAGGTGAATTTATATAGGGTATATTTTTAATGACTGTGCAGTGAAATAATTGCCGGTCCAGGTTTTGTATTCACCCTCTGTAAAGTTCATGCAATATAATAACATTTTTAAGTTGCATGTCCTTCACAGGACGTAGCAGTCAACCCCAGCATTTTCACTGTTCGTGATTCCTGGGCAAATTTTACGTTCAATAGTTTGCCATTGCTTTCTGAATGACCGACTCCTATACCTTTTTCGAAAAAATCAGCACTGCTATGTTACAAACCCGGGTATATGGGCTCACAAACCGCTTTCACAAACCCTTAGCCACAGAAACCGATATATAGGTAAATATAGGCAGTATAAAAGGTAAATAGAAAACTTGGACCAGCAGTAATTTCAAACACTGCACAGTAATTAAAAATACAGCCTGTAGTTTCCTAGATTCACAATTTTACACAACGTAACATGGGTACCAGGAAATGTCTGGGGAAGTAAATTCAGCTTGTATGATATTGATGACATCACTTGCCGATTGGCCTGTAAAAATAGGTATGTATATATATATATATATATATATATATATATATATATATATATATATATATATATATATATATATATTTATATATATATACACACACACATACCCACACGCTCACACATAATTCAAGAAAGGGGGACAATCACATGTTGTGTGGTCCTGAAGCCAGTTTGGGTCTGCCAATCTGTGTTCTTATTTCCTCCCCTAGGGAAACCAAAAAATCCCCCCACCAGTTGAAAACCACTGCTCTAAGGCATTAACAATATCAGCACAATCCATGTGATGACCATCTGCAGAGGATGCAGATCCAACAAACGTATCAGTAAATCTAATAATTCATGTTTTGTGTTTTGCCTCAGGTAATTATGAAATATATATTGTTTACAGTGCACCAATTACACAACAATTTAAATGGAGGCAAGGCTGTGTCATCAATCCCAGCTGACTGCAGACAAGCAATGGGCATGACCCGATCCAACAGTTGTGAAGATGTTGCTGCTGGAACAAAGTCCAAGGTCTGCACATCCTTCGTTTCTCTTCATTGTATATATAATTAGAGGATGATTGCATAATTTCATGTATAGCAGCAATGTGCAGTATTTTCAATGCTGCTTTGAAATTAAATTTGTGAGTTAAGATGTTTCAGTGTTATAGTTTTGTTGTATATAGAAACAATTCAATCTATTTCCTCTTTAGGATGAGAGCAGAAGATGTTTTCGTGTTGCTTTGTGTCCAAAATTACTTGGTGTCAGCTGTTTCTTGTGTATATCAAGCAATGCAAGATGTGTTTATTGAAATGTGTATATGCTTGGTCGGCTCAGGCTAAGGAAATGTTTATATTTATGTTAATATGCAGCAAAGTATCACATAATTCATATATGTTTGAGGGAGGGGGTTGTTATATTTGTCTCTGTGGCGAAGCAGTTAAGCTACCTGCCCTGTGCTATGAAGGTCGGTGGGTCATCTTCAGACTTCATCATTTGGTTCATGGGTATAATTTCCAATGAGACTCCTATGGGCCATCGCTGGAGCTACAGAGTTTCTGCTCTGTGCAACAATTTCGGCAGCCTTTCTGTGGAAAGGGACAAAGCCATATGGGATCAAACCCAGTGCAATGAACTTGATCCATTGCCTTGTCGCCTCTGATAGTAACTCACTCACGATTTTCATTTGGTTTCAGAGAGTTAATGAATAGACAGAATTTCATAGTTTATTGGGTGTCTGTCTCACTGCACTTTGTGTATAGAACAAATGTGAAAAATGAAGTATATGATATCATTAAAAAAAATGTGCACCACAGTCCACTGTGAAGCAATATGCAGCTAAAGGTTGTTGTCTGCTGGAGTAATTCTTTGCACTCCAAACAAAATGGTGTTATCAATGGAAGAAAGAATTATTTTTTTTCACATTTGTTCTACATACAAAGTGTAGTGAGACTTTACAAACAACACATATAAAAGACAAATGTTTCTATGGTGCTAAATCAATCACTGTGTTTTGTGCTTTCAGGTTCCATCTTTCAAGAAACAAGATAAATGCTCTGCAGGCAGAGGCGTTGATGGCTATGGTATGTTGCCAAAGCATTGCAGTAAGGAGGATGTGCGGGAGGGGAAGCGGTTTCGTGGGTTCCATGGTCTGGGAAAAACTCTGATGCTGATTAGGTCAGGAAAGCGCAGCAGTTCCGCCCCGAATCTAGGTGACCAATTGCTACCAGGCATTTGTCATGTGCCTGCACGGCCTGCTCGATGTGAAAAGTAGCTTTGCATTTTATACGTTTGGCCTGCATGCCCCTTGGACTTATCACAAAATGTACAACGTGATTAATTTGCTTGTAGCCCTCAGAGTTCTTGCCTGCGAGCTCACTTTCACATTGTAAATTGATTATGTGCAGAAACATTTGCCCTTCATGCTGTTAGCTATCAAGTGTTTTAAAAGTGGGGTCTTTAAGGCCAGGTTGTTACGGTGTCTTTCTCACATTTTGAAGATTGTAGATTAATTTTCAGACTGCATCGTTCAGAGTTCTATTTTAATTGTAGATTAATTTTCAGACTGCATCGTTCAGAGTTCTATTTTAGCTATCAAGTCTGGTAAAGTGGTGTCTCCATGACCAGGTTGTCTGAGTGTCTGACTTGAATTCTGAAAATCATGAGTTCATTCTCAGATTGCATTGTTCAGAGTTCTATTTTAACTATCAAGTCTGGTAAAGTGGTGTCTTCATGACCAGGTTGTCAAGATGTCTGTCTCACATTCTGAAGATCATGAGTTCATTTTCAAGATGTCTGTCTCACATTCTCAAGATCATGATTTCATTTTCAAGATGTCTCACATTCTCAAGGTCATGAGTTCATTTTCAAGATGTCTCTGTCGCATTCTGAAGATTATGAGTTCATTTTCAGACTGCATCATTCAGAGTTCTATTTTTCCTGACACCTGGGGGTGGGGGTTATGGTTGGAGCGAGAGTGTTTGTGTCCTTTGTGAGATCCTCTCTGCAGAAGACTTGCCATTCTATTGAGAGAGATACCAAGCGAGAGGGATAAAACCTCTATGCTGTGAAATCAATCCCGTCACTATTAACTTGTAAAATCAAAAGCACTTTAACTCTTTATGTCCTAGTAAGATTTCTCAACAGTTGCCAGAGTGGAACACTAACCATGACAAACAAAACAAGCATGATGTGTTGAAATCCAAGATGCTTCATAAACTATGCTGCATGCTAACATATGTAGCCAGACATCTTTAGTATGCTCATATCATCATCATTATGTGCCCTGCCAGATAGCATATGCACTCATGTCCCTTCACAGATCTCAGTCAGTGGTATTCTGGATCACTTATACTGATGATTTTTCTCTGCAGTCTTTGATGGTCTTACATGATCATGTGTCATGTCTTTGGTTGTGCCTCTTTTACCACTGATGTCTTTGGTTGTCAAAATGTTTTCCATTGCTTCTCTTCTCATTATATGACCACAGAACACTATTCTTTCTTATAGTTGTGGTCAACTTTCACTAGCCCCTTCTAGGCAGTCAGTGTTAGTTACACTGGTGTCCAATGTGACATTTTTCATAGACAGCACATCTCCACTGCCTCCAGGTTCGTGCTGATTGGTTCGTTCAAATTCCAAGGTTCATTGCCATACAACAGAACAGGCTCCATATATGAAGTGCATGCTGTTATATTTCGAAGTCTGTTAGATTTAGTTTTGGATAAAACTGATAGTTATGGCATGTTATCTTAAAGTATGTGAAAAATATTAAGAAGTGCAGCAGCTTTCCTCTTGTTTTATAGAGAGATTTCAAACATGAACTGCTAATGATAATAGAAGTGGGAACTATAATGGTAATGGAGTAATGAAATATTCTAATAAGGACTATGAATGATAATGTAGGATTCTAATAAAAAAACTAAATGGTAGTAGATTTCAAAGAGGAACCATAAATGTTAATTCAGTTTTCACGTAGGAACTGTAGACTATAATTGATCTATGAAATATATGTAAATTGCAATGTAATTTAAAATCAAAATCGTTAATTGTTGATGGAATTTTCAGATAGTAACTGTGAATGGAAAAATAGATCTGAAATAAAAACTGTGAATGGTAACATATACAATACTTTGGCAACAACAAAAAACTACTAAATTTTTGAAAGAATCATGAATGGGTGCAGACAATTCACCATGCATTTATCAGTTAGCTCATTCATGATCTACTGTCCTCATATGTTTCTATCCCAGCCATGTCTTTCATTAATCTGCTGTATGCCAAATGTATCACAGAAATAAAGAACTGAATAGGACAAGCAAAAATTGTGTTTTATAAAATTAAGAGCATATTATACAAACATCCATGTGATTGGAGGTTAGAAAAGGAATTCTTGCATGTTACTTAGAACCAGTTCTAACATATGGCTAGAATCCTGGACAGTTAGTATAGAATCAAAACAACCTTTGAGTCTTTGAGATGTGGCTTTACAAAAGAATGCTTGAAAATCCTTGGGCAACCAAAATGTGTAATCTAAATAGTTTGCAAGAGGCTATACCCCACAGACAACTGATCACAAGCTTCGGAAAGAGGCAGTTCTCATTCTTTGGCCATATGAGAAAAGAAAGACTCAAGGACGTTGTAACAAATAGAAAGTTGTGTAGAAAGAGAGATAGAGGAAGACAACAGAGAACTTTCTTGACACATTCTGTCATGGCACTAGGGGTCTTGCGCTTGTGGGACCAGGTGGAGAAGGTGGGGGAACAAATTAAGAACCCGTATGTGGATAGGGTGAGATTAGCAGAGGTTCTGGCAGAATCTCAAAAATGAAAAGGAAGACCAGGAGAGCTTTAAATGAGATAGCGTTGGGAATGATTAATAGTATGACTCTTAGCTGGCTGTTGAACGAGGGGACGGAGTGTGTATGGTAATGTCCTGAGTGCAATTATGTCAGTTTTAGCTCAACTCAGCTGAATTCAACAAGGCACCAAAAGTTGTCAGTACATGGACTGATACATGCTGTTGAAGATCGCAGAGTGTGGAGAGGCATGATCGCATATGCCAGTTGTCAAGGCATTTGATGATGATGTCAAAAGCTGCTTTAACTTCACCTGTTCAATATTGTTACAGTTTAACTCCCCCAGACTCAAACATATTAGTTCAATGTCAACTCTTTGGAATAGAAGCTGGCACTGTGGTGAAGGGGTTACAGACACTGTTCATAATTCCACACACCACATTCAAAAAGCAACTGCGGGCGATTTGGCAGCAGACTGTCTTGCATTGGTTTTCTTAAAATGGTATGAATGCCGGTCATTCAGAAAACAATGGCAAACTACTGAACGTAAACTTGCCAAGAAATCACAAACAGCCAAAAAATGCTGGGGTTGACTGTCACATTCTGTGAAGGATATGCAAGTAACTTTTTGGAATAGAAAGATTTAAAGTAACGACTAACTAGCATGAGAAGAGTTACAATTATTGTGTAAGTACGGTCAGAAAAATAGAGAAAGCTACTTGCATGGTTTGCCCACCTCTCAGAGAGAATGTAGCCAAGTTATCCTGACACCAGGCATGCTAACCAGGTAGTATACAGCCTGAGACTTGAGTCACAAGAATACACATGATGTTATGTTCATTAGTCACGTTGCAACTGTTTTTAGCCAGTAATTATTTCCATTAAATTCTCTTATTCATAGTGTGTGGTAAGTACAGTTTATAGCAATTTTTCATGCATTGAAGGATATTGGGAATATGGTTCTAGGCTCATATTGTAATAGAGCAGTCAACACATGGGTAGGTGTTTATAATCAACTTTATGTAAGCTAGTTTCAGTAACATTTTTTAACACTGTTACAGGATATTGAGGTATTTTGTCACATTGAAGTTAAAGACCTTGATTTTATTTTATTTGTCATTTTGGGGATATTGTTCTAAGTGCATATTTGTAGATCAACGGGCACTCAATAGGTTATGTGATCAGTATCCCATAAGCCACCTTTTTATAGTAATCATTTGTTTGAAGCTTAGTTCACCATTGAGTAATGTGGTCTGTTGAAAAATAAATTCTCATGTTAAGGGGGATTTGAACCTAAAACAAAAGGATTGTTAGGCAAGTATCCTTGCCACTATGCTACAAGCTCTCAATGCTTTGCTTCTGGTAGTGTTATTACTACATCATTTTTGTTTCAGATTCATTTTTATGTTTTATCAAAACCTATTTTATTTTACAAACTGAATCATGAATAGTTATTTCATTTGTTAAATGAGGTATGACAGTTTCATACAACTCGAAATATCATTCCATAGTGAGCACGTAAAGTAAAGCAAAGTAAAGGACCTGTTTTCACACCTTAAGGTGTATTTCCCCAATCAACAATCAGCTGAAAGATGCTAATGTTGACAGCAATGTCCTGTAAACGATATGCAAACCCCCAAAAAAATTAAAATCCCCATCATGTTATAGACCAATATCGGCACTAAATTGTGGTATCTTTTTCTTTCATATAATCGGGGCTTCATTCTTTCATTCAGTAACATGACCTTTGCAGAACCCTGCTCCCATAACAACCTTCTGGAAAACTTCTCGGTCATAAGCAAGAAGCCCCCCACCCAATATACCCATCTAGAGATCATTTGCCACATCCTGCACCCATCTTCTCTTTGGCCTTCCTCTTCCTTTCTTGCTGGGCATATACACCCTACCCCCCCCCCCCCCCCCCCCCCCCCCCCCCCCCCCCCCCCGTATTGTTCTCTCCAAACTTTCATGACATTTCAAGTGACCAAAATATATACCTAGTATAGTAATAATATATATGTTGTTAAGTAAGTAACTGTAATTAAGTTGTTTGTATATAATAATAAATCAACTAGTATAATTGTGTTGATATACAAGGAAGGTAGCTTAGATGGTGAGCATGCTTTATTAACAGGAGTAACTGTGTGTTAGTATGTTTAGTATAATGTTAACATTTTTGTTGATACTCAATGGAGGTATCTTAGATATTGAACAATATCAAATACAATTTTTGGGTGGGTTTTTACATTTTGAAATGTAGTTTGCACAGTAAGCAGCCTATTCGATTGGATGACAGAAGGATTGAGGTGTTTAATTAAAAACTATAGACGGAGGTGGAGAATTAAGTTGTTTGTATGGGTACAGAATCATAACTGTTTAAATTTCCTAGGTTTTATACAAGACAATCCTTCATTGTTGCCGGCTCCATGGCCGAGGGGTTAGCAGCTTTCTCTGCTAACCCCGAATACTCTCGTCACGTGACGCGATGAGAATTAGCAGTGGTTCGAATTGCAAAAGTGACTTATGAGAGTATGGAGCCGGTCGCTCAGAAAGTCGTGGCGTGCTGATGAGCGTAATCTAGCCTAGGAATCAACATACAGCTGAAAGATGCTGGTGTTGACCGCAATATCCTAAAACAGGATGGAAACACGGAAAAAAAAAAAAAATCCTTCATTGTTCCTTATTAGCAATCATCTTGTCTAAGGGCATATTATGACTAACTTGTATGTTTTTATAGTAGCTTTCCCCGGTTTTTTAGATTGTAGTTGTAGTTTATAAAGGGTGAAATATTAGCATGGCTACATTTGATTTCTTTGATGAAATTGTGGAATACCATTAAATATAACATTTACTTAAGGATTAGTGATCATGCAATAACACTTTGTGCATGTTGGTTTGTCATTGTTGTAGAAGGTTTAACCTGGTAAGAACCTGCCTAGTTAAAAAGACTGTCCAGTTTGTTTACAAGAAGTCATCACAGCTAGAGATAAAAAGTAAAATAAAGAACCCTGTTAAATACCTTGAGGTGCATTGGGTATATGGTGCTGGTTCCATATTTGTTTAAATGATTCGGCACTCACTGGATGGCGTGGTTATTATCATGCCAACAGCCTTTAGTTGCCAGGACATTTCCTGGTACCCACTTTAGGTTAAGTTGACCTGGAAGCACAAGTCAGTGCAACTTTGCCTCAAATAGGACGTGGGTACATAGCTACTGGGCTGGCAGCCAGTGACTACACCACCCATCGAGTGGCAGTTGGTTTATACAAATATGGGATTGAGTTGAGTTGAGTCAAGAACCGACATCATTGCACTCAGGGCATTCCCATAAGCGTTCAGTCCTCATCTTCAACAGCCAGCAAAGAGTTCCAGTACAAATGGTGTCCATTGTAATCTGATTATATGTTGGTCTTGCTTGACCTCTAAGTGATGACTGTAATGTGGGGCTAACATCATGTACCCAACACACCTCAAGCTGTGTGAAAGGGTCCTTTACTTTTTAAGTAAGTAAATATATATAAACTTAAAGAGTGATTACACTTTGTGCCATACAGGAAAACCTCATTGACCTATACAGTTGAATCTTTTACATGTATGTATTCTGTCAGGCAGTCTTCCTATTCTGCGTACTGTTCATCTTGTAAGAACTTTAGGTGTAATCATGTCTTTACAGCATTAGCTGATGTTTTTTTCACTACTGTTGCAACATAGCTTTATGGCTTAGTTACTCATGAATAAAAGTGTAGGTCTGGAGAACATGCTTTAGCAACAAGAGTAACTGGGTATTAATACAATGTTGACTATCATGTTTCCCTGAAAATAAGAATGTCATATATTAATTTTAGCTTTAAAATATGCACTAGGGTTTATTTTTGGGGTAGGTTTTTTTTTTTTTTTTTCAGATACAAAAATCTACATTTATAAGGGGCGTTCATTTGAAATCCGCCCGTTCGTGCAACACCGTGCGTAATTGCATACGTTGAACATGATCATGTCATAGTCATGTGATAAGTACTGACCAATTAATAAAAGAGCAAGTGCTTATCGTCCCATGATGCATAGGTTCTGTTTCTGACCGTTGAGAAAATGGCCAAAGAAGTTCAAAGAGTGGTGATTCAGTAATTTCATTTGAAGGATGTTGACCAGTGGACATTCATCAAAGAATGCATGCAGCGTTTGGTAACAAATGTGTGTTAAAGACAACAGTGACAGACTGGGCATGAATGTTTCGGAAAGGACGTCAGTTCAAGACAGATCTTTGACGGCCGGGTCCAGCGCATATTGTTGCAACAGAAAAAACCATCGCCAAAATTGATGCAGCAGTACAGATGAACCGTTGTCGAAGCATACATTTGCTAGCAAAAGAATTTGATGTGTCAATTAAGACAATTCAAAAGGTCGTTCTCAAGAAACTGCAATATCAGAAGGTGTGTTCACAGTGGGTACCACAGATGTTGACCGACCACCAAAAAGAGGAACACATGGGATGGTGTTTGAACCACTTGCTACATTACAGAGTGGAGGGTGATGCTTTTCTCTTCCGCATAGTGGCAGGCAATGAATCATGGTGTCACCAATTTGAGCTGAGCAGCAAAAGAGGGAGCATGCAATGGAAGCATGCTGGATCACAAAAAGCCAAAAAATCCAAGTTACAGGTTTCTGCTGGTAAGGTTATGCTGAGCGCATTTGTTTACCATAAAGAGCTATTGTTGGCCGACTTTAAAGAACCTGGTGTCAACATCAACTCTACCCACTACTTGCAAACACTAGACAAGCTGCAAAAAGCCATCAAGAATAAACGACCCAGCATGCTTTCTCGTGGTGTGATTTTGTTGCACCCTAATGCTCGTTCGCATGTCACAAAGATTGTGCAGGAAGCATTAGCAAGGAAGAAGTGGGAAATTCTGCAACATCCAGCCTATAGTCCTAATTTCCATTTGTTCGGACCTCTAAAAAAGCTTTCAAGGGGCTACAATTTCACACAGATGCAGACGTAAACACTTGGTTCAGTGAGCAACCACAATCCTTTTTTGCACGGCATTCGCCGCCTACCTAAGCCATGGGATGCTTGCCTGAATGCCTACAGTGACTTCTTCTAACCAACCCATGGTGCATAATTCATTCAAAATGAATGCTTTGTTTAATTCTACCACACCTGTTATTTCCAATTCCAATTTTCAAAAAAAAAATTCCAAATTCTGTCTCGTCTAACCTGCTTCCTCAACGGTGGTTATTGTTGAGATCCGTGGTTCTGTGGATTGTTAGTCCTAATTCATACTGGTTTTATTGGTTCCGCTCTGTTTGTCGGATTAAGTTATTTTGTGCTGTCTGGTTATTTTCTTTCTGTCTTATACTGGTCCTGATAAAGACCGGTCCTTGGGCGGGCCTACTAGGTTCTGCAGTCTTTCGTTTGTTGGTTTCTTTTTCTATTAGCATCTTCTTTCCTGCTTTTGTAATAAAGCCATTGGAACGGGTTTCAAATGAACACCCCTAATATTTATGTACACAATTCAACATTTATTTAAATACAGTCATGTCATCTTATTCTGGAATATCATCATAACTCTCCAAATCCCAAATTCCGGCTTGAATTTCTTGCAACTCTATTTCCTATAGAACCATTGGTCGCAGTCTCTCATGTTCAGCAATAAAGCTTTCCTTAACTGAGCATTTCTTGTCCATGCAGCCTGCTCGTAGTGCATTGGTAACACAGCTGTCAATGATTGAATCCCGTGAGTTCTTCATCATCATCATGTGCCATGCCGGTAAGCGTGGGCAGTCATGTTTTGCCATCTCGCTCCATGACCAGATTCATGGATCAGCTCCGTGTTCTTGTCTCGACCATACAATGTGGCCAAGCCATCCAGGTATTTACTTTTCTGCTCTCCCCTTGTTCTCTTCCCTTCGATCTTGCCAGTCATCACCAAGTTCTCCAATTTATTTCTTCTCATAACATGACCTAAACATTATGACTGTCTGTGTCTAATTTCTCTAATCAGTTTGCGGTTTTCATTTGTTTCTTGTAGGACTTGGTCATTGGTTTTTCTGTCTGTCCATGGTATTCTTTGTGAATTCTTCACCAAAGTCCCAACCACCTGCAAACTAGGCTTCACAAAGTTTCCACACTGATTTCTCACAATTCTATTTTCGGTGTAGTTGTTGATTTTTAAGCACAAATGATCCTTGAATGGCTTGTTTATTGCAAAATCAAGAGTCTGGAGATAAGAAGTCATTCCTGTGGGAATAATTATTGCAAGGAAGATCTTCATGTCTTTAAGCGCCAAATTTTTGCTTCTGTATTTAACATGAGTGACGGATTGAATTATGTACCACATTCGTTCATTATCAAGTGCGTACCAGTGACATCTGTACTCCGACTGGCCATTTGGCAGAAGGTCTCTCATTCTAGCTAACGATCTTAACTAGGGCTTATTTTAGGGGTAGGTATTATATTAAAAGCATCTTGAAAAATCATGCTAGGGCTTATTATAGAGGTAGGTCATATTTGGGGAAACAGTATTATTTTCTGTTGTCAAGGGAAGTAACTTAGATGGTGAAAATGCTTTAGCAACAAGAGTAACTAATTATTAAGATGTTTAATGCAGTGTTTACTGAGTATTATTGCTGTTGATGTTCAAATGAGATACATTAGATTGCAAACAACATTTAATAATAAGAGTAACTGAGTATTAGGATGTTTAGTTGAATGTTTACAGAATGTGTTTCTGTTTTTGATGTTAGAGGGAGGAGGTAACTTAGGTGTTAGTCTATTGAATATACTTTTGTAATAAGAGTAACTTTTTGATATTCACAGCGAACACAGAAGTACTGACAGATGATGAGGACAAGGCCCAGCTGTTCAATCACGGACACACAGAGTCCAAGAAGATGCATGGGCTTCGCAAGCTGTTTGGTCGTCTCAAGCGGAGCAGCTCACAAGATTTTGAGGGCGGCCGTGAGAGGGAAGAGGATGGGGAGTTTAAACGGGGCGGGGTGCGGGCGACTGCTTCATCACGGCTGGCATGGAACAGGGATGTTAAGGGATTGATGTAAGCATATGAAGATATTTTAGAAACAATTAGTATGTTTTTGTGTTCTGATGTAAATACTAACTCTTTCAATATATTTATATTGTCTGTCTGTCTGTCTCTCTCTCTTTCTATCTATCTATCTATCTATCTATCTATCTATCTATCTATCTATCTATCTATCTATCTATCTATCCATCCACCTACCTACCTACTTATCCATCCATCCATCCATCCATCCATCCATCTAGAGACTGTATATATAAGTAAACTTTTGTTAGTGTGATTGTGAATAAGTATATGTGTAAACAAGGGAGGGTATATTTGTGTGTAATTGAGTCAGTTCATAAATGTGAGAGCTTGTGTAAATGATGTAATTATGAATGCAGGTATTATGCGTGTGTATGTGCATCTGCTTGCCTGTCTGTCTCATAACATGGTAATATCCATTGTTTATGTTTACAACTTCCATTTGACAATGTTATTTTTCCTATGTGAATGTAACATGCACAATAGATAATTGATGTAAGAAATATGAGTGATTGGAAGGGCCGAATGTAAGATGGGTGTGCGTGCCCAATTTGTGACTCTGAAAATAAAGCTTGTTCGTTCATTCTCTCTCTCTCTCTCTCTCTCTCTCTCTCTCTCTCTCTCTCTCTCTCTCTCTCTCACATAGTCTCTCCTCCTCTCTTCTCTCACCCACCCCCACCCACACAAACACAGAAAGAATACTCTCCCTCTTTTACAGTATATAGTTTGCCCCCCCCCCCCCCCCCCCCCCCCCCCCTTTACAAAAAATGAAAGCACTTTGGCCACACAAAAAGAAACAGAAGTCCTTGTTAAAGGAAGGGAAAGATGCAAGAGGAAGACAAGGTTAGAGACCTTCAAATATGGAGATGGTATTTGATGGTGATGATGGCAGCGATGATAAAAATTGTATACTTGTGATGATGATAATAATGCAGTTGATGATGGTCATGTTATGAGTAGAAATAAATTGGATTACTTAGTGGCAACTGGCAAGATCGAGGGGAAGAGAACAAGGGGAAAGCAGATAAGAAAATACCTTGATGGCTTGACCATGTGGCATGGTCGAGATAAGAACACTGAGCTGATCCACAACTGTGGTGATCAAGTGAGATGGCGAGACATGACCGCTCATGATTATCGGCATGGCACATGATGGTGTCTACTTGTATTTATTTCTAGCTGATGTTTATATTTCTGATGAGTGTCCATTCGTCTGATCATTTTCTAGAACAAATACAGATGTTCCGTTTGCGAGATGGGACACGGACAGGGTGACTGCATGGATGAATGATATTGGCCTCAACATGTATCTTGTGGACTGCAAGAGATGGGTGAAAAATGGAGAGCATCTTTTAAGATCGTCCCAGCAAGACTTAGAAAAGGTTGCGAGTTATTTTCAGTTGGTGTTGTAACGTTGGGATAATGTAATTTTGCTTTATATTTACGTTGATTTTGTGCTGCTTCATAGATCCCTATGGTGAAGGAGTTACGAATGCAATTCGCAATCCCACATACATAGCTCAAAACACAGCTGCAGGTAATTGGAAGCAGGCCGCTTTGCGCTGAATTTCATACAGTGGTATGAGTGCCGGTCGTTCAGAAATTAATGGCAAACTACTGAACATAAACTTGCCAAGAAATCACAAACAGCCCAAAAATGTTGGGGGTTGAAGGTAATGTCCTGTAAAGGACATGCAACAAAACATAGAAATTGAGGTCAGCAAGACTAAGTACTTGTGCACTGAAACTTAAAGTGCACTGTCAGTGAGGTCATGGGCTCAATCTACACACCCGTCGGTTGGACTTCACATGTTGACTTCTTGATTAGCAAGCAATGGCAAACTGCTGAACATGAAATTGCTTAGTAAATAAACCTGGGGTTGGGGTTGATCGCAATGTTCTGCAAAGGACATACAACATAGAAATCATGATTTTATTTTATTTATATTGATGTTAGTTTATTAAAATAGTATAATGTGAATTTTCTTATTATGTACACAGATTCTGTGGTGCTAGATAGATATTCATATTATGCTTCCCATCTTCTTGATAATGATGTTATTCTGAAATATTCCTCTGTTCTAAGAGACATAAGAGCTGCCTAGGGGTTCATAGTGAAGAGCCTCATGCCATGCCATCTAGTGTGAGGATTTAGGTGGAGTCGGTGACTGTGACGTTCTGCTGGCTGGAGAATAAACAGCACACTCGTATCATGATTGTAACAAGACTCACAGAGCATGCAGAGCTGAGTACAGACAGGCATACAGCGTGCAGAATGGCATGCGTCAGTGAAAAAATTTAAGATACTCAGCATCCAGTTGATCTTTTCCTCAACATAAGCTGGTGTTTTGAAAAATGTGCAGGCTGACAAATTAACTGGATCTGCACCACAGGGTGGAGTATTGATGCACAGTAAGGCAGATGTGCACACCTTCCCTTTGGAGTTGACAGTGAAATGTCTTAAATCTGTGGGGAAAACATGACAAACTCAGGCCTAATTCCAGCAATGTGATATATGCTGTGTATGCCTCTCTGAAGATGTGAAGTTCCAGTACCAGCCTTACACACCCCACTGGCTTCTGAGCTAGAAAAGAGGAAGGAGAACTCTGCAAGACAGTTCCAGATCATATGCTGTTTTTGTTGTGGTTGTGCTCACTCGCTTTATATTCAAGTGTAGTACATTCACACTACTTCTAGTAGTGCTGGACTGAATTTTGCGCATGGATTAGTTTTCCCTATTAACAGTGTCCCTTGCCATAAGGTGAACCCACTCCGAATTCAGAGGTACTTGTAATTTACTTCCCCAAGTCAAGGGCGAGAGGTCAACATTTTAATCTAACTATCCGGTGTAGGGGTCAAACCCCTTACCTCAGCAGCAGCACACTGGATGTTAAAGAACACACATTCTTATCTATTCGGCCATGGTGACCTCTATATGGTATTTTGGATCCAGGTCAGGAGAAAGTCTGTACACCAACATCACACCAATAGACAGAAACCCTGTTTGTGACTCAGTCCATGAAGGATCCTCTTACACACCTTGAGCTGCATTGGGCATACAGTGCTAGCCCCATATTGTCATTGACCAGCTGGCACTCAGTAATTTGCTCCATATCCCATCAGCCATCTTTAGCCTCCAGGATATTTCCTGGTGCCTATTTTAGGAGCCCTGGTCAATTAAAATAATCTGCCTCAATGTGAATTTGAACAGTGCATCAGACTTCTGAGGATTCACAACAAACCAACTCCTCCATCTGCACACTGCTCTTGCTCACCTTCAGGCCATTATGTGCACATGGCTGACAGCACTAACTCATCTTGTGCACATGGCTGACAGCACTAACTCATCTTGTGCACATGGGTTAGCTATCAATGATAGTTACAGGCAGCAGACAATAGTCTGAGAATAGGGAGGAGGATAGCATGGATAAAGAAGAAAACAAAACACTGAGATAATGAGAGTTGCAGGCAATACTAGATATTCTCCGAAACCTGTAGGAAAAGAGAAATGAAATTCATCGTTGTCTACGTTGCTGCCTAAATAAGTGTGTGATTCCACCTCTTGAAGTGAAATTTTGTAAAGGGAGAGTGGGTTATTATTTGCTTGATTTATTCTTTTTATCTGTTTTCCCCTATGAATTTTTAGACCTAATTGGTGTGACCTCCCGTTATTATTTATTTATGGTAATTGTTCATCATTTAAAACCCTTATGATGATCATAAAGATCAGTGGTAGAAGAGGCAGATTGAGAAATGATGTTGGATGAACTGAGGCCCCTGGCATGGATGCATAGCTTCAGCAAAGCTGATCCAGAGAACAAGGGACAGATCTGTAGAGTGACATGAACGTGTACACTAACTGACAAGACACTTGATGATTTGGTCATCATTTACTGTCACATTGTGTTAAGTTGATGAGTTCAGTTGAGTCAAGAACCGAAATCACAGTATGTGGGACATTCCCATACATGGTCCATCTTCATCTTCAAGAGCCAGCGAAGAATCCCAATACTACTAGTACCAGTAGAAGTCTGATTATGTGTCTGTCTGGCCTTTCCTCAGAGTCCTGCGTGTCGACCAGATCCTCTGGTCACTCCCTGCAGCACCATTCTCTCATGATGATCTATCTGTTCTTCTACATTATACACATGATTCCAAAGGGCTCAGCCCATGTGCCTTATCATACACCAATACCTCACCATGTGGTGCAGACACAGCCAATCTTTCCCCTTGCTCATTTCCCATCAGACCAGCATGTCCTGGGTAAGAAGATGTAATAGATGCTCTCTAGTTTTGATTGTTGAATTGAAACCTGCCATTCTGCTCGAAGTATGTCCGAAGCATTCCTGTCTTCACCTTTGTCATCATACTTTTTGAGTCCGTTAACAATTACGACAATCATATGCTGTTTGTCCTCCCGCCAGTGGAACACCGCTGTGACTGCTTCCACATTCATTCTCAGACAACATACCAACTATAGTGTGTTTTTTTTTGGTTGCCTCAATATAAAATTCAATATCTCAGTAACGGGCTGAGATAAAATGATGAGATTTAGTATATAACGTTATCATTATGTCCACCCAACAAAACAATTTTTGTTCTGGAGATTTTACAGCAGATTTTAAAGTTAGCTTATATACGGTATATTAATTATGACTTAAAGATTACGACCATGATTTTAACAGTTTTACAGCTTCCCCAAGATTCGACCCAAATTATTCAAAATTTTCACGTGACTTTCATTTTCAAACAAACAGCGCGAAGATTCAGAGGCGTCTCCAAATGTGGGTTCTTTCATGAAACGTGATTATATAAATAAACTAGCTGACAAGGCCCGGTTTCTGGTGGAAATCAATCAATCAATCTATCTATCTATCTATCTGTCTGTCTGTCTGTCTGAATGTCTGTCTGAATGTCTGTCTGTCTGAATGTCTGCCGGTCGGCTGACCCATCCACCTACCCACCGACCCACCGACCTACCGATATCTATCTATCTATCTATCTATCTATCTATCTATCTATCTATCTATTCTATCTATCTATCTATCTATCTATCTGCCTGCCTGCCAGCCCGACCACCCACCCACCGACAGACCGACCGACCTACCGATATCTATCTATCTATCTATCTATCTATCTATCTATCTATCTATCTATCTGTCTGTCTGTCTGTCTGTCTGTCTGTCTGTCTGCCTGTCTGCCTGCCGGCCCACCCACCCACCCACCGACCGATCGACCGACGTACCGATATCTATCTATCTATCTATCTATCTATCTATCTATCTATCTATCTATCTATCTAATCTATCTAATCTATATGTCTGTCTGTCTGCCTGCCTGCCGGCGCACCCACCCACATACCGACCGACCGACCGACCGACAGATATCTATCTATCTATCTATCTATCTATCTATCTATCTATCTATCTATCTATCTATCTAATATATCTATCTATCTATCTGTCTGTCTGTCTGTCTGCCTGTCTGCCTGCCTGCCTGCCGGCCCACCCACCCACCGACCAACCGACCGACGTACCGATATCTATCTATCTATCTCTATCTATCTATCTATCTATCTATCTATCTATCTATCTATCTATCTATCTAATCTATCTAATCTATCTGTCTGTCTGTCTGCCGGCCCACCCACCCACATACCGACCGACCGACCGACAGATATCTATCTATCTATCTATCTATCTATCTGTCTATCTATCTATCTATCTATCTATCTATCTATCTATCTAATCTATCTAATCTATATGTCTGTCTGTCTGCCTGCCTGCCGGCGCACCCACCCACATACCGACCGACCGACCGACCGACAGATATCTATCTATCTATCTATCTATCTATCTATCTATCTATCTATCTAATATATCTATCTATCTATCTGTCTGTCTGTCTGTCTGTCTGTCTGTCTGCCTGCCTGCCGGCCCACCCACCCACCGACCAACCGACCGACGTACCGATATCTATCTATCTATCTATCTATCTATCTATCTATCTATCTATCAATCAATCTATCTATATATCTATCTGTCTGTCTGTCTGTCTGTATGTCTGTCTGTATGTCTGTCTGTCTCTCTGCCTGCCTGCCGGCCCACCCACCCACATACCGACCGACCGACCGACAGATATCTATCTATCTATCCATCTATCTATCTATCTATCTATCTATCTATCTATTTATCTATCTATCTGCCTGCCTGCCGGCCCGACCACCCACCCACCGACAGACCGACCGACCTACCGATATCAATCTATCTAATCTATCTGTCTGTCCTATCTATCTAATCTATCTGTCTGTCTGTCTGCCTGCCTGCCCACCCACCCACTAACCGACCGACCTACCGATATCGATCTATCTATCTATCTATCTATCTATCTATCCATCTATCTATCTATCTATCTATCTATCTATCTATCTATCTATCTAATCTATCTGTCTGCCTGCCTGCCTGCCTGCCGACCCACCCACCCACCCACCGACCGACCGACCCACCGACCGACCGATCCACCCACTCAGCCAGCCAGCCAGCCAGCCATCCATCCACCCACCTATCTTTCTGCCTACCTACCTACCTTTCTGTCTGTCTGTCCGGGCCGCATCATTCATTTTATTCGGAGACTGCCGAGGGTCGTCGCTGGAGCTACGGAGTTCGTGCTTTGTGCGACGCTTTCCGCGCTGCGGAAAGAAACTGAGCCATATGGGATAAAAACCCTGTGCAATGCAGCCGATTCTGTCGACTGTAAGCTACTTCTTTGATTGCACCCACTCCCATACGAATCCAGATACGCCTTTGTTTGTCATCTGAATTTGCAGGTCCTCATTACCGTAAACATAACATTTTTAACAAGAAATCACTAGTTGTTAAGCAAAACATCAAAGGAATGATGCCGCTTTTAATGATTTAAGTTGTTTTGGGACCTATCAAAGACATATTCCTTGGGTGGGGGTAAATATAAGACGGCTGGAAAAATTTCATAACGATGCAACAGATAGTTTTCAAAATAATTGATCTTGAATGACGGCATAAATTTCCGGACAGACTATAGACACTCCCCCTTTCTGTCACATTGTGCTCAGTTGATGAGTTAAGAACCAAAATCACAGTACTCGGGACATTCCCATACGTGGTTTATCTTCATTTTCAACATGTCACATTGTGGAGTGTCTAGTTGGTCATGCGTGGAAATACACTTGTTCCTGCAGCGAGGCGCCATTGCCATTTGGAGGTGACAGGTTTGAATCCCGGTCGGTAACTATAGCTTTCAAATTTTATGTCATCTAGTGCGTCCTCTAATCTCTACTTCCTTCTTCTCCTTCTATGAGCTCCAAAACAATACCATGTATGTTTATTTGTGAATTATCTTAGTGGCCTCAAAGGTTTCCCCAATTGATTCTCAGACTAGATACTGTAGTATCATATGCTATATATGATGAGTATGATTTATTTACAGAAGTGTAGAGCTCATTCTATCTTTATTGCAGGAATTGAATATCAAGAACAGTCTTCATCGTAAGAAACTGCAGCTGGCTATGCAGGCTATGGCATCAGAGGGTGTTGATAGATTCTTGGAATTGGACCACAATTTTGTTGCTCGTAAGTATCTGTGATTTAAACTGCAGACAGGATTATTATCTTTTATGGCATGTTTTGTCATTTGTTTCTTTAATGTTCTTTAATATTTGTGGCAGTAAAGTGAAGAATTTATTACAAAGTGATATTCTAAATTAAAGAATTTATTTAATTGTACTCTTCTCTTGCCGGATCTGTGGTGAGGGGTTACTGGTGCAGTTTGTAATCCTGCATACCACGTCGAAGCACAGCTGTGGGCGATTCAGCAGCAGACCACCTGCGTTGGTTATTTAGCAATGGTATGGGTGCAGGTTGTTCAGAAAGCAATGGCAGACTACTGAATGTAAACTTGCCCAGGTATCACAAACAGCAAAAAATGCTGGGTTGACTGCAACGTCCTATAAAGGATATGCAACTAACTTTAACTAACTCTTCTCTTATTGCAAAGGCTGATGTTGGTTCTACACCGAAGGGTTAGTGGTGAGAAACAGACGTAATGGTTGGGGTTTTATTGCAAAGGCTCTAGGACGAATCTCGAAAAAGGAGAGTCTGGCATATGAGACTACGTCCTCCAGCATGAGAATGTAGGTGGAAGCAGTAATAGAGGCATTCCGTTGGTTAGAGGAGACTACTGCAACATACATTGTATTCATTACGGATTCAAAGAGTATGCTTAGTATGGTGGAGAAAGGAATGTTTTGTGTGGAATGGCTATTGTTACTTCAGAGGTCACAAATTGTGAGAATTGTATGGATATTTTGCCCTGGCCATGCAGGGGTGTGGGGGAATGAGCAGGCTGATAGGCTGGCAGGGAATGTACCTCTTGGTGGTAGATTGCCTATGGACAAGGGAGAAGTAGTCATGCATTTGTGGGACCAGGTGGAGAAGGCGGGGGAACAGATTGAGGACCCGTATGTGGAAAGAATGAGATTGCGGGGGATCGGTAGGGGTTCTGGAAGAATCTCAGAACTGAGAGGGAAGACCAGGAGACCTTTAAATCTGATAGCGGTGGGAACGATTAGTAGTGTGACTCTTCGCTGGCTGTTGATTGAGGGGACGGAACACATATGGGAATGTCCTGAGTGGAGTGGTGTCGATTCATAACTCAACACTCAACTCTTCTTTTAATGTAAAATTTGATTTTGCTGAAGTGCTTTTATTTGACTGAAATATTTATTTTGATTTAAGTAAAGGTATATTTTTGTGTTAAATTTAAGATTTATTTCTTTTGAAGTCTTTTAATAAATCATCATCATCATAATGTGCCCTGTAGATCTCCATCCCTGGTGTTCTTAATCATATTTATTAATGATATTCCTCTACCACCATCCTAGCCCATCCAGCATCACTTTTTCTCAGTCTTCCCCTACCTTTCCTTTCACAAATCTGCCCAACCTCCATGATGCTTTCCTATAACTTTTCATTACACGACATAAGATCACTGTTTGTCTCCTCCTTGTATTGGTATATAGTTATAGTTAGTTGCATATCCGTTACAGGATGTTTGCAGTCAACACCAGCATTTTTGGCTGTTGTTGATGTCTTGGCAATTTTGTGTGTGCGTGCGTGCATGCGCATGCACACACACACACACTCACGCACGCACGCACAAAACAAATGAAACTCGTAAACTGATTAGGGAAATTAGACATAGACAGTCAAAATGTTTTGGGCATGATATGAGAAGAAATGAATTGGAGAACTTGGTGACAACTGGCAAGATTAAGGGGAAGAGAACAAGGGGAAGACAGAAGTAAAAGTAAATACCTGGATGGCTTGATCATGTGGTATGGTCGAGACAAGAACACTGCGCTGATCCACAACTGGTGATCAAGTGAGATGGCGAATCATGACCGCCCATGCTTATAGGCATGGTACATGATGGATGGATATTAAAGTGAAGAATGTTCACTGTCTGCTCATATTAAGCTGTTCAGTGTCAAAATGAAACATTTGTAACATTTAACATAGAGCAACACAACAGCTGATTCACACTTGTATGTAGCATAAAATGACATTTTCTCGAAGGGCAGACACATAGGAGCCACTAGTTCAACAACAAGATGAAGAAAGTGAAAAAAATATTCATTGTTTGTTAATATGAAGGTGTTCATTGTTAAAGTGAACCATTATTTGTTATTATGAAGGTGTTCAGTGTTAAAGTGAACCACTATTTGTTAATATGAAGTTATTCAGTGAAAAATGTTCATTGTTTATTAATATGCAGGTGTTCAGTTTTCTTAAGATGTAATGTGTTAAAGTGAAGGATTTCATTTAAATGGTAGAATTCTTTTTTTTCCAAACTAATGTATCTATGTTTTGTATAGGTGAGTACTTCTTTCATGAAATTATAGAATTCTCTTTGTTTTTATGAAGGAAAAGACTACTCTTTTCAAAACTAAATTGTAGTAATTTGTTAAAATAAATTTTGCTGTTAAATGAAAGGCTTGTTCATTGTTTAAATGAAAGATTCCGTTATTAAACTGGGAATTTGAAGCAGATGAAAGCACTTTTATTGCACACATAAATATGCCACTATAAGTGTATACTTGAGCGTTAATAGAACAATGTATTATTAGTATGTATGCTATCAATGTTTACATTTATTATGCACAATACTATTTACAGTACAGAGTAAATAACAACAAAAAATACCAGTTGAATATAATGGCATAGGAAAAACAAATCACTTTTGATAAAAGCTGGGTAATAAATTTTACTGTTTTAAACAAACCTGTCTGACTTTGTGATGCAGACATAAATTGGTAGAATATTATCATTTTACTGAGGGCTAAGTAGTGTGTTTTATTAATTTATTGCAGGCTGCTTAAGAAAAGCATAGTTGTTTTAGTTCTATTTGTCATCATTATATCTGCCAAACACAGCAGCTTTATATCATTAGATGTTGGTTGCTGAAGGCAGGGATATGAGTATTCAGAAGCAAGTGATCTGGTTTCATGATTAGCATTCTTGCATCTGCTTCCATTAGTCATGAGGGTGGCTTGAGTAAAAGAGAGATGACAGAGGAGAAGTAGAGAATAAGACCTAGGGGATATTCTTTGGTTTTGGAGGGAGAGGAGACATACAGACTGAGAAGAAGTATAGGATGAGACCTCAGGGATATACTTTGGGTTTTGAAGGAGAGGGGATAGACAGAGGAGAAGTTAGTATGAGACCTAAGTGATATACTTTAGATTTTGAGGGAGAGGGGATAGACAGAGGAGAAGTTTAGAATGAGACCTAAGTGATATACTTTGGTTTCTGAGGGAGAGGAGACAAACTGAGAAGTTTAGGATGAGACCTAAGGGATATAGTTGGGTATTGGAGGGAGAGGAGACAGACAGGGTAGAAGCATAGTATATGACTTCAGGGAAATAGTTTAGGTGCAGTTTTTGTTCTGAATGACTTTCATTACATATGACTAACTCCACAAATGCCCCAGTTGCCACCTGTAGGTCACACAAAAGGGAAATAACAAAAATGGAAGAATTGATGCTTTCAACATTTTCATAAGAGATAGAGATGGGGCAGAGAGGGGAGGAGAGAGGCACGCTGTTTAACTTATTCTTTGCCAAATAGTGCTCTGTAGATTTATTTGATCACTTTAAATTAGTTAAAACATCACTGACTGTTCTTGCTTCTTTTGTCTAATCTGTTGATTAATTAACACAATTGTTCTGAGTAATCACTTTAAATTAGTCAAAATACCACTAAATTGTCTTGCTACTTGTGTCAAATTTATTATTAAATGAGACAGCTTTTCTGAATAATTGCTTTAAATTGGTCAAAACAACACTGACATTTCTTGCTTCTTGTGTCTAATCACTTGTTACATTAACACACTCTTAAGTTATTGCTTTAAATTACATGTTCTGTACATTTGGTACTTTAACCCACTCTATCTCATTAGTTATTCTGCCTAAACACTACTAACATTTTGTGAACCCAGATCACTGTCTTGATAGGCAAGTGCACTAGCCACTATCCCACCACAGCATACACTATAAACTCTCTTGTTTGAAAGTCGCACCATAAACTTTAATTCAGTTATAAACTAGAACGTTTATTAGTTCACAACTACAAACTGAAGCTGTTTTTATGTGGCCACCACACACCTGTTTCTTAGTAATCTTCACATTTACTGCACTTTCCTGTATTTCTTCCCATCTTTATTGTTTTTATTCATTGCCATGATGGTAAGGCTTTATATTGACTGTTTTATGGCTTGTTTACCAGGATGGCTGGACGACATCGGGCTGCAGCAGTACAAAGACTTGTTTTATGATGCAAGGGTGGATGGCAGGATGTTGAACTATTTAACCGTGGTTAGTCACATTTTATTACAGCTCAGCACACGCAGACATTTGAAAGGGGGTTAATAGACAAGAAGGTTGACTTCATTTCACTGGGTTTGATCCCATAAGGCTCAGTCTTTTTATGAAGAGCGGCCTGTGGAAAGTGAAACACAGATCATGAACTCCGTAGCTCTAACGACAAATCTTAGAGACCTAAAGCAAATTGCACTTGTGAACTGAATGACAGTCAGGAAACAAACATGTATCTTTTTGAAAACTTGGATTGACCACTTCCTCATGGAGACCCAATGTTGAGATGTATGATTGTAGTATGTGTATGCTTATAGTATCTGCATGTTTATAGCATCTGTATGTTTATAGTATGTGTATGTTTGTTGTACCCATATGTTTATAGTATGTGTATGATTGCACTCAGACGGTTTGAGCATTGCTTTACTGTTCCAGCTGCTTGTCTTGTTCCAGATCTATTGGTGTTACCTTTTACTCTGGAGTAAGCTAGGCAGGCCGAGGGAGGGATCATGCTGCATGGGCAGTACATGGTCTCTACAATTCAGCCAACTCATGCTATGGAGGTTAAATTCCATCCTTGGTCTGGTTGTGGTTATTATGCCTTGTTTGAAGCATAATGTAACAAACTATCGTCTGTCAAGACGGCAAGGTGTCAATGATAATGATTATTGTAGTATGTGTATGTTTAATTAGGGATCTAATAGTTAGTGCATGTTAACTCTTTCATCACCATCATCAAGTGTCTTGCCAACTGGTGTGGGTGATCATGTTTCTTTATATCTTTTAATCTCCAACAGAATATATCAA
Source organism: Cepaea hortensis (assembly GCA_963921405.1). Taxonomy (NCBI): domain Eukaryota; kingdom Metazoa; phylum Mollusca; class Gastropoda; order Stylommatophora; family Helicidae; genus Cepaea; species Cepaea hortensis. The sequence continues at coordinate 205,480,660 of OY992876.1, forward strand.
TTTGTGTGCTGACACCTTTCCACGCCATGGTACAAGACTGTTAAAAATCTTCTCATGCTGTCTTCCTTTATCTCTCTTTCCACAATTGTTTGTCAGTTGGCAATGTGGCTAAACATGATGACAGCCTCTTTCTGATGTTTGTGATATCTTATCTCTTTTTCTTAGCCTCTTTCATAATCTTTAGATAAATCAGTTTGGGTGTCCAAGGATTTTTCAGCATTCTTCTGTAAAACCACATCTCTGTGGCCTCTTGTAGATTTGTTTACTTGTTTACTAATAGTCCAGAATTCACAGCCATATATTAAAACTGGCTTTATGCAACATACATACTTTCTTTTCCTAACCTCCAATGAAAATGATTTATAGCATAGATGTTCTTCATTTTATAAAATAAAGCTTTTGACTATCCTATTCTTTGTCTCTGTTATACATCTTCCATCTATTATTCATATGCCTAGATACTTAATTTCTTAAATTGACTTTAATTAGGCATGATATTTGTCTATAGTTTTATCATTACTTTCACCTCCTAATGTTCAAACCGGGGACCATATTTTTACTTTATTCAAGCACTGCATTTATGATTTTCTGTAGTTAAGTGTTTATCATTCATATTAGCTGCAGAGATGACAAGACCTGCCAGGTTGGCACATTAGATAAGACCTTACAGTGCTTGTTCTTGGCGTGGACCAGCCACAGATTGGGTTCCCAGTCGGGCTAAAGTTTCAAGGTTTGCCATTCCTCTCCACACATGTGAAGCTCCAGGACAGGTCTTGCTGGTGTCTGTCCTTGAAAATAGGATGTAGTCCTGTGACTGTCAGATTGATTTAGTAATCTAATTATCAAAATTATGGCATTCTGAACAAACCCATAGATGCTGGTTATTCTATTAACACGCTGGTTGTAAACACATCAGAAAATTATTGCATTTTTTTCTCAATATGTCACCATCTAGGAAGACTTATTCCTGTTGAAAGTGACTAATGAAGTCCACCATCTGTCTATCAAGAGAGGGATCCAGATTTTACGACTCAATAACTTCAATCCCAACTGTCTGCGGAGAAGACCATCCCCAGATGAGGTACAGTCACTAGGTTGATTAGTTTTGTATGTTTGTTGCTCGGGAACTCAGTCAACAAATGCCTGAAGAAGTCGGATGTGTTGGCCGGAAGGTGCAAATATCTCAGCTCTGCTGTAAACAGGCACAACACAATTAATTTAAAACAAACATTCTAGACGAATGAAGAATAAGAAGTATTTTGTCCATCATCATCAGCCTGAATTGTTATGTTTTGCTTCTTGTGTTAGCATGAGACTTAATTATACATTAACATTTTAAACAGTTAATGAAAGTAGAACATTATATATAACTATACAAAAGCAGTAGAACATTATATGTCACTATAAGAAAACAGTAGTACATTATATACAAGTGTAAGAAAGCTGTAGGACATATACAACTGTGTGAAAGCAGTGGACATTATATACAACTTTACGATATCTGGATGTATCTTGGTGATTTTGATGTTAAGTTTGCATGTGTATGTGTGGGAAAGAGAGAGAGATAGATCTGGGTGTTACCTGATGGTTATCATCTTAGTTATGTGTAATGTTTTCTCATTTGTATCAACTGACAGCAGCGCCATGTGAAGGGAATGCCAGAAGAGATTGTACTGTGGACCAACCACAGAGTCATGGAGTGGCTGAGAACCATCGACCTGTCTGAGTATGCTCCAAACTTGAGAGGCAGTGGTGTTCATGGTGCTCTCATGGTAACTACTTTCTTTTGTTGTGTTTACTCTTGTTCTTCTTTCTTTGCTTGTATATCTTTATTATCTGCCCACTTTCCATGAATATCAAGAAAACAGACACAATGGTTACATCAAAGAAAAAGATACACCTAAATGTGAGATAACATTTGAAGGGAAAATATTGAAATAAGTTGATCAATTCAAATATCTAGGGAGCAGTTATAACATCAGATGGAGGAGATTAAGCACAGAATAGGTCAAAGAAATGCTGCATTAAAACAAGAATGAAAAGTATCTTGTCCAATAAGTCACTATCATTGAATATAAGAAGGAGAGTGCTGAAATGTTACATAGAATCTGTTCTCCCGTATTGCACATTTACGCTTCTGGTCCAATATGGCGGACAAGCTGTTTAGCTGTTAAGACCTTTGGAATGTTTTTGGCTAAGGTTTGCTTACACGTTACTCATGTTGGACCAGTAATACATGGTTCCGTCGCCCAGCTACTGTGTTAAGTGCGTGAAGTGACACTGAGCTGTGGATTTTGTGTGAAATGCCTTTACATGTGTCTGCGGTTGTTGTATTGTGAACTGCATGTTCAGAGCAATGGCGGATGGCCGGTTGCTGAACTAGCTGGTTTTGCCGTATGCAGTAATGTGTGTGCAATTGTTGCTTTTCTAATGACTACCGCTTTTATCAACGTTGAACTGTAAGTTTAGTGGCATGTATGCCTGCACATGCTGTAGGTTTGTCAGGGCTGCTGTGTGTTCCATTTTTCACGTGGGTCAGTGAGGATAATTTTTGTGTGATATTCACTGGCACAGGAATGGAGCATTATGGGATGTTCCTTTGCCATGAAGTTGGAACCATGACTAATGAGTAACGTGTGCTTGTATTTGTCATTGTAAACACTTATCAGTGTTTTAGTCATGGCAAGCTGTGTGCTGAAGGTAAAGATAGTCATGGCAAGCTGTGTGCTGAAGGTAAAGATAGTCATGGCAAGCTATGTGCTGAAGGTAAAGATAGTCATGGCAAGCTGTGTGCTGAAGGTAAAGATAGTCATGGCAAGCTGTGTGCTGAAGGTAAAGATAGTCATGGCAAGCTATGTGCTGAAGGTAAAGATAGTCTCTAATCAAAAACTGCCATTGGGGTGTGAAGCAAGTAGTAGGCCTTCACATATCCTATGAAAATGTGTCTGTAGGAATTATTATAAGTACAAAAACATTTTAAAAAATAATAAATACACTAACAATAGCAATTATAATCTCTGTGGATTGGAACAACAAAAATGTTGTTAACTGAAGACTCCAAATGTGTTGACTTTCTATCATTTGTGACCTCAGGTGCTGGAGCCTCGATTCAACTCAGAGCTGTTTGCTGTTCTGCTGTCCATACCCCCGAGCAAAACTTTGCTGCGGCGGCACCTCAACACACACTTCATCACTTTGGTTGGCCCCGAGACGCAGACCAAAAAGAGGGAACACGAGTCTGAACCAACATACGTACCACTTCTTCCGGGCAGTAAGGTTAAGGTTAGTACAATCTGCATATCTGCTTTGGGATAAAAGATAAAAGTAACCCCATAGAAGATACTGGCGTTGGGGTGGAAGTGTTAGAGCTTCACATATTTTAGGTCACAGCATATGAAGTGAGTGGCCAGTTCCCTTTCTCTTCACTCTTCCTTCACAGACAATTCCTAGAAGATTCTTTAATTGATTTGGTAGATATTTTTATGAAGCTGGGTCAGCTCCAGGACCACAATACTGGTTGGAAAAAAATATTCCTGCCTCTGCTGCGGATGGATCCCAGACCCCTGTCTTGGCAAATAGAAAAGTCTTAACAGCTGAGAGGATTGACTTCATTGCACTGGGTTTATCCCATATGGCTCAGTCTCTTTCCATAGGGCGGCCTGCTGAAAGTGCAGCACAAAGCACGAACTCGGTAGCTCCAGCGATGACCCCCAGTAGTCTCCGAGACAAATGCACTCATGAACCAAACCGAAAGACATAGCCTGGAATCGAACCCACAACTTTCGGAGCAGGAGGCAGACAGCTTTACCACTTCACCACGGAGATACCCGTGTCTCGACAAATGAGTGCACTTAACCACTATGCCACTATGTCACCTATTTGAAATAATCAGTGTTTAAAGGCTCTGGCAGTAAAGTCTCTGTCAGTAAAATCAATATGATTTAGTACTATCATATAGCCTGTTAAGCAAAGAAAACATGTGATGTCATACTGTTAACTTATTCTCTTAAGACATTTTGTTCACTTAAAAGTAAGTTCTTTACATTTGTAATGTTGTATTGTGTTAAAATTTCACTTTTTCATTTCACTCAGTGGTCCATAAAGTGTAGCTTCAGCTTGTTTCTCTAAGCAAAAAGGTGTGCCAAGATTTGTGGTTTTCAGGGCAGTCTTGGAGTATGTTATCTGGGGCACCAGTTCAGATGAGAGTAAAGCCAAGTTGCCATTTAAACATTGTGTGTACATGTGACTGTAATCAATTGTGTCCTGATCTGAGGCACAGAATAATGATTTGTTCTGGTCTGTCCATAAGGTGGTAATTGTCTTTTGCTGGTGTTGGTAGCTGTCTGATAGATTTGATGACTCTTTTCTTTTGGTGATGTTTGACTGGTACATGTTTTCTGTTTACATTAAACTTGTATATTATTGATCCTATCTTCATTAAAAGTTATGTTATGTAATATAATACTTCATCATATCTATAACAGTGTAGTGAATAATTAAATTCACTACCAACACATTGTTTTAAAGGGTGAATTATATCTGACTAGTACACCTATGGAGTTGACCAAGTTTGATATTAAATGGGCATTAGACATTTTTAAAATTAGAGGTAGTCAATGTTATAATGCTGAGGTCATCTCAATGTGCCATTTGATCAGCAAAGTTTAGTCTTCTAAGCAAAACTATGGTTAACAACATGGCCATGATGTACCCTGTGGGGTTTGCTCTGTGTCAGCCCTTATCAGTGTTCAGTTGCTTCCAAAACAAGCCAGCACATTGGCTCCTCCATGATCGCATATATGCTCAAGTACTTCTAATCTCAGCACATTGGCTCCTTCATGATCACATATGTGCCCAAGTACTTCCATTCCTAGAACAGTGGCTTCTTCATGATCACATATGTGCCCAAGTACTTCCAATGCCAACACATTGACTTCTTCATGATCACACACGAGACCAGGTGTCTCCAATGCCAACACACATTGACTTCTTCATGATCGCATACAAGACCAGGTTCCTTTAGCACCAACACATTGGCTGTCTCATGACCACACACACATTATTACGCCCAGGGAGGTATCTACATGTAAATTCTTGAATATCGAACCATATGATGGATGACTTCCCTTGTATGAGATTTGTATTGGCTATTTCCTGTTCTCATTTCAGAAAGGCAAGTTTGGACGTTTCAGCCACAAAAAAGTCAGATCTGACGTTGAGGCAGAAGTATTTATTTGCCCCCTCGAGCCAAATGGGCAGTATACTAATGGAAAGGTGAATAGAAAACTAAATGTATTTATTTGCCCCCTCGAGCCAAATGGGCAGTATACTAATGGAAAGGTGAATAGAAAACTAAATGTATTTATTTGCCCCCTCGAGCCAAATGGGCAGTATACTAATGGAAAGGTGAATAGAAAACTAAATGTATTTATACCTCATAGTACATATGTATACATAATGTGGCTTTTTACTTTATGAATGAATTGGGTTTTACAGAGACCAGAACTTATTGGAGTACGGCAGGGATGTGTTCTATCACCATTACTACACATCATCTAAAGTTGGTTACATATCCCTTATAGGATGTTGCAATCAACCCCAGTATGATTTGACTGTTTGGGATTTACTAGGCAGTTTTACATTCAGTAGTTTCCCATTGCTTTCTAAATGACCGATGCTCAGAACATCGAAATCAATGCAAGGTGATCTACTTCCAAATCGCCTTCAACTGATTTTGGACCTTTTAACTCGATATGTCAGGGAAATGTGAAATGTGTTCACTTCCCCCAGGCCACAGATGCTGGCATACATCATCTCATCATCCAGTGCCTTACTGGCTGGTGTGGATGATCATGCCTCCACAAATTATGATCTCCGGTGGCATGGATCAATTTGTGTGTTCCTTCCGTGCCATGACATAAGACTGTCAAGAGTCTTCTCACACTGTCTATGCATCATCCACATGGACAAAATAACATCAGAGGCAAATTTAGGAAACAGAAAGTGAAGGAAGCCAAAAACCAGATAAACCATCCCAAAACAAATTATTTTAAACAAATGATCGGGGCATGCATAGTCTAAAAATGTAAGGAAAGTTAGAAAGAACAGTTAGAAAGGCACGTAAAGGTACTTTATGTGACATATCAATAAAGTATGAACATCAGCATATCTAGGATAGAAACTGACATTCACTAGAGAGCCTAGTTCATGTAACATCCATATTAACTTGAGGATCAAACATATTTATGAATTCAAACATGTGGGATATATCTTTACAGCATGTGGGTGACTTGACGATCAGTTCTAAATAAGATGTAATACATCTAACAAAGTGATGTATCGTCTCTCAATACAGCTCAGACACGCAGGTATCAACATCCAAACCGGCAGTCAGCATGGCCAAATGGATAAGAGAGCACGCTCTTAAATATCTGGTTTGCTAATGTTGAAGCAACGGGTTCAACCCCTACATTGGTCATTTGAACTAAAATTTTGCCTTCTCATTCTTGACTTGGGGATGTAAAATACAAGTATCTCAGATGTCGGAGTGGGTTTGCCTGATGGAGGGACATTGGTAATAGGGAAAGCTAATCCATATGCAAAAATCAGTCCAGTGCACTAATAGTTGTAGCACATGTTTGGACCGTGCTTGAGCTCAAAGTGAGTGAACACAAAAAATAGAGAGAAAAAACCTGGAAACCAAAAGATTTGTGTGAAGTAAAATATGAGTCAGTGTGTATAGGTTATGTTGTGGAAAGGTTACTCAGTCCAGTTACTGGTGTGACATGTTTTGTTAAACATGCAACATGATCATAAGTATAGCTCTGTAATCTTGTGGGAAATTCATGTGGTAGTCTCACCTTCACTTCCACACCCACGTAAGTGAGTGACATTATATAAATATTCTGTTGGGTGGTTTTGAAATTATTTACATATCACCTATGCAGCAACCAGCGACAGAGTGTAGTCTCTCTCTCTTGCTCTATTTCACTCCCTCGCCTGTTTGTCTGTCTGTCTCATTCTCATTTTCTTTCCATGTCTTACATTATCTCTCTCTCTCTCTCTCTCTCTCTCTCTCTCTCTCTCTCTCTCTCTCTCTCTCTCTCTCTCTCTCTCTCTCTCTCTCTCTCTCTCTCTCTCTCTCTCTCTCTCTCTCTCTCTCTCTCTCTCTCTCTCTCTCTCTCTCTCTCTCTCTCTCTCTCTCTCTCGCCCTCCCTCCCATACAGACACTGACATACAGTCATAATACATATTAGAGTGTTATTGTTTCCTAGAGATAGATATATGTGCCATGTAATATACACAAGAAATGACTACACTACTTCATGTTTTGCCCACAATTTCTAGGAGATTGCTCAGACAGACAAAACCAGCCCTTGTAAGTTGTTTAATAATTACCATTTGGAGGACAAACATAAAGCCTACTGTATATTGCTTCAGCTTGCAGGCTTTCAGCTTATATATTGCTTGTATTTATACACATGTATGCTTGGAGATGCCACCTATTACTGTTGATTAGTTCTGTAAATGAGGACAGACTTCACCTCACTCTAACTCTAGTCATTTCTATAGGTGCTCAGTCCTCCCAAGCTGATGAAAAGCATGTATGCTGATTGTTCCAGCTATTTGCTGATTGTGTACCCAGTTGCTTAAACCAGCCTTAATGACTCTCCTCTCTGCCATTTCCACACTGAATTCCATAGTCCAAAATGTTTCTTCTTGCTGGTTATGTCATTGGTTCATAAGAAGTTGCAGTGTAATTCCCATACTCATCTATTATTATGTAGCACCCTCATATCCGACAGAAATGTTGTGTTCTATAATGTAGCACCTTCACATCAGCGCTATAATTAATTACTACCCCCTCATTCAACACATTTGTTATCATTTTGTAACATCCCTACATTCAACACATTTGCTATGTCATTCTGTAACATCCCTACATTCAACACATTTGTTATATCATTCTGTAACATCCCTACATTCAACATATTAGCTATATCATTTTGTAACATCCCTACATTCAACACATTTGTTATATCATTTTTTTACATCCCTACATTCAACACATTTGTTATCATTTTGTAACATCCCTACATTCAACACATTTGCTATGTCATTCTGTAACATCCCTGCATCCAACACATTTGCTATATCATTCTGTAACATCCCTACATTCAACATATTAGCTATATCATTTTGTAACATCCCTACATTCAACACATTTGTTATATCATTTTTTTACATCCCTACATTCAACACATTTTGTGTATCATTTTGTAACATCCTTACATTCAACACATCTGCTTTATCATTCTGTAACATCCCTACATTCAACATATTAGCTATATCATTTTGTAACATCCCTACATTCAACACATTTGTTATATCATTTATTTTACATCCCTACATTCAAGACATTTTCTGTATCATTTTGTAACATCCTTACATTCAACACATCTGCTATATCATTCTGTAACATCCTTAAATTCAGCACATAAGATCATTATCTAGTACCCTCACATTCAACACATCTGCCCTATTATTACTTGGTACCTCCATATCCATTAAGTTTTTCCTATCATTACCTTGATGCTTGCTCATAAACTTCCGTTCTGCTAATGGTGGGGTACCACTACACCTGCATCAAGTTGGACTATAACACTGACTTCTCATTCAGAAAGCAATGGCAAGCTACTGAACTTAAAATTGCCTAGGAAGTCGTCCTGGGGTTGATCACATTGTCCAGCAGAGGACATGCAACATTAAAAAAATCATGAACTAGTACCCACATACAACCAAGTCATTACATCCACAAATCTGCTCACGTTAATTGTCTATATATGTCATCCAATCCCCATTATAACTGCAACAACTATAGGGGTATCTCACTTCTGTGTATTGTTGGGAAAGTATTTGCCAGAATTGTCCTGCGCAGACTTCAAGTCCTGGGAGATCAAGTCTACCCCGAATCACAGTGCGGCTTCCGTCAGAACCGGTCTACCATTGATATGATATTCTCATTGCGACAGATGCAAGAAAAATGCCGGGAACAAAATTAGCCACTGTTTATTGCCTTCATCGACCTCACAAAGGCATTCGATTTGGTCAGTCGTGAGGGTCTGTTCAAAGCACTAAAGAAGATTGGCTGTCCACCAACTCTTCTGTCCATTGTGGAATCGTTCCACACAGGCATGAAGGGTATAATCAAGTTTGATGGCTCAACTTCAGAAGAGTTTGAAATAAAGAGTGGAGTTAAGCAAGGTTGTGTACTAGCCCCCACCCTCTTTGGGATATACTTTTCACTTCTACTGAAATATGCCTTTCGTGATCAGGATGACGGTATATACATTCACTCACGCTCAGATGGTGGCCTCTATAATGCTCAGAGATTGAAGGCCAAGACCAAAATTAGCAGGGTACTAATCAGAGAGTTGCTTTTTGCGGATGATGCTGCGATTACGACCCACTCTGAGGTAGAATTACAACATCTACTATCTGCATTCTCCATTGCTTGTTCTGAATTTGGTTTAACAATTAACAAAAAGAAGACACAGATTATGTCACAAGGTGCACATAGTGTACCATCAATCTTTATTGACGACGCCGAACTGGAGATAGTAGACCATTTTACATATCTAGGATCAGAGGTAAATAGCAAATTATCCCTCGATCAGGAAATCAACATCAGGATTGGCAAGGCAGCAACAACAATGAACATGTTAGCAAAAAGAGTCTGGGAGAACAGGAAGCTTACTGCCAAAACAAAAGTCCTCGTCTACCAAGCCTGTGTCCTTAGTACTCTTCTTTATGGCAGTGAAACCTGGACAACTTACTCACGCCAAGAGAAACGTTTAAACAGCTTTCATATGCGGTGTCTGCGAAGAATACTTGGTATTAAGTGGCAAGACAAAATCACAAATACTGAAGTATTGGAAAGATCAGGTTGTGTGACGGTGTATTCCATGCTCAGTCTTCGTAGACTTAGATGGATAGGACACGTTAGGAGGATGGATGATGGTAGAATACCAAAGGACATCTTTTTTGGTGAATTACAGATGGGTAAGAGATCTCAGGGTCGGCCTCTACTACGATACAAAGATGTGTGTAAGCGGGACATGATTGATACAGGCATTGATAATGCACAATGGGAGCACGTCGCCGCTGAACGTGTTGCATGGAGGGCAACTATCAGAAATGGAATAAAGACAAAGGAGAAAATGATTGCAGATAAAGCACACACAGAGCGTGAGAGACGTAAGATGGTGCAAAATGGTGGAAATGACCATGTTTTCACATGCACCTACTGTGGGCAAACATTTGCAGCAAGAATTGGCCTTACCAGCCACACTTGCCACCGCCGTGGATTGTAGTTATTGCCATATGACAGTTATTAAGCCTTTTTGAAGCACAATGTACCAAACTATCGTCTGTCAAGATGGAAAGGTGCCAATGAATGTTATCCAATCAAACCACAGTAACCCTTGACCAACTTCCCAAAGCAGTGGCTCCTGAGTCAGATACAATAACCATCCAGATTACCCGAGCCTTGCTCCGCTATAGTTTAGTCAGTGATGTGGCTTTCACTGGGCCAGGAGATGACATGGGTGCTAAATCTGTCTGTCCCACAGAGTTGTTGCTGTAAGACACTCTACCTGTGCCAGGACATTATCTGCTTATGCCCCAGACTTCCTCCTCCTCATGCTGCTGCTTCTTCTTCTTCTTCTTCTTCTTCTTCTTCTTCTTCTTCTTCTTCTTCTTCTTCTTCTTCTTCTTCTTCTTCTTCTTCTTCTTCTTCTTCTTTGTCTTCTTCTTCCTTTCATTTCACATCTTCTTCCTTTCATTTCACATCTCCTTCTGTTCATTTCACGTCTCCTTCCTTTCATTTCATATCTTCTGCTTGTAAGTTTACAATGCAGTATAGGTCCTCAACCATCTCACACTAAGCCCTTTGTAGACTAGATCAGGTGTGGTTGGATTTGGAAGCCCAACCTGTCTACTGGGATGAGTTAGACAGTCCCATGTATGCTATCCTTAGTCACCTCTCACAACATATGTGACAGGTTACAGTGTTACTATTCGTTGCTTCCCATTGGACCTCTACAACAGATGGGTGGCCCAGAGATTGAGTGCTTTTAATTCCCAGTCCAGAAAGCTGTTACTTTGGCTGGTTGGTTGTGTATGCTTTGGAAGATAGAGATTTTCACTCTTAAATCTGATGCATTGTTCCCTGAAAAGGGTTGTCTGCTATTGAAGTGAATCTAATGTAGAGATTTTTCTCCACCTCAGTGTCAGAATATAATAATATCACGGGGACTGTGTTACAGAACCCTCCTTCCTCTCTCCAAACTCAGATAGCAGTAGGGCATGCAAGACTGACACTGTGACAGGAGCCAAGTTAGGCTCATGTCAGTTAATCGTGGAGCGCAGGCTTGTTTGTGGGTTCTTGCTGCAAGGTGATTTTGCCATCACCAGCTTTGGGCTTTCGATACATGTTTCTCTCACTGCATCTTAGCAGAGTCTAACGGTTTTTATGGGTCTTTTAGACTTGTGTTAATCATCATCTGCGCCACAATTAACCCATGCTCCACGGTTAACTGACATGAGAACCCAACTTGGTTCCCCTCACACCAGAACATCACATCTGGAGAGAGAGGCATATTAGTATGTAACCAGGTCAAGATTCAGTACAGCACATACAGAATGGCTGGGGTTAGGGCTGGGTGGGTCATATGCCCTCTTGGGGTTTGGGTGTGTCATTGTCAGCAGGGTCCAGCCCAATGCCCAGAGATAACAGCTGTTAACATTACAGCAGCAGTCTTTGTCAGGGATAGAAGTAATTCATGCTTTCAGATCTGCTTTACCATTGTGAGAGATGAGAAGGGAGTGAGATCTGTTGTTTATACACTCACTGTCCCAGTGTGAGAGATGAGATCTGTTGTATGTACTCTCTCACTATCCCTTTGATACTAGTTACTCCTACAAACATATCTTATGTTGCTCTTATTCTTGTTTCTTTTCCCCCTTCTTATCCACTTGTTTTGTTTTTGTTTTTTGAGTAGTCATTTTACCTGGTTATGTAATTTCTTCTATTAAAAAAGAATGTTTGTTGTTTAGTTCTTTGGATTCTTTTGCTGAAACAAACAAATTATTCTATTTCTTCTATAGTCAAAACTTCTTTCTCTATCATTTTAAAAAAAATGTATTTTCTGTTGCTTATTATTATATTTCTTTTTGTATGTTTTAAGGATGCTTGAGCGGTGAATAGTTACTTTAGCAAACTCTTAACAATTTTCTGGTTAGAAAACATTCTCACTAGTGCTTTATAGTCATTTAGTTCTTTAGATGCATTTGTTGAATTAAATTCTGAAGTAAAAGTTTGGTCACTCAGTTTTCTTTGAATCTATGCAGAAATTATGTCCTTATTGCTGTTTTAAATGTTTTTTATTATGTTTGGTTTTTTGTTTTTTGGCAAAAGCTTCTTATTCATTACCCTTTTAAATTCTTAATTCATTAAATTTTTTTTTTTTTTAATTTATCAAAACCTGGGAGCCTTGGTAGTTTAGTGGCAAGAATTCTTTCTCTTGCTCGGTGGTCCTGTAATGAAATCCACCTATCCAGGCAGGGATTGTATTTTATGGCTTTCACAATATATTCAGAACACCTCATGGTGTGAAAAGAGATCATTTATGCTTATTTTTGTAAACTTAATTTTAGACCAGGTTATGTAAATATAGCTTAAACTCCTAACACTTTTACAACCTTCATTATTAACACTTTGAGCTGTATCATCACACATATTTCCTTTGGCAGAACCATACTGCCATGTTGGCTTATTAATTACATTAGGCAAGTTTTGTAACTAAAATTTTCATTATGTTGAACTTTGGGAAGCTGTGGTAGCATTTTGGTTAGTGTGCTTGTTTGGTAAGACAGTTAGTGGTTCAAATTCAATCTCTAGTATTGATGGGAAGGTTATTTTTTTCTTCTAGATCAATATGGCTCTGCATATGCCATATATTTGCTGTTTGGAAATGAATTTTGGAATGTAAATGAATATATTAGGAATACCTTGGAAGGAGCACAGATGTGGTTCCCAAGGCGATTGTTGTGAATTCCTTTGACTGCCTGTGTAACTAGCAGTGATTGTCTGAAAGAGTCTCATGATACTAGAACATTAATGACAACAATGAGAAACAGACAAATGGCTTTCTTTGGCCATGTGATGAGAAGAGAGGAATTTGAGAACATCATGACAACTGGAAAAATCAAAGGGGAAAGAGGCAGAGGATACCAAGAGAAATGATGCTGGATGGACTGAGACAGCAGCATAAGTAATATCAGGGAAGTTGATCCAGAACACCATGGACTGCACTCTGTGGGGAGACGTGAACGCCTACGGTAGTTGGCAGGGCACTTGATGATGATATTGATATGCCAGACAATACTTGGGGATTTTCTAGGAATTGCTTGGGAAAGAGGTGACAAGGACAGGGACTGGCTACCTCATCTCATTATGCCATGGTCTAGAACAGTGGCTCTCAACCTTTTTAGCCCATGTACCCCTTCACCATATGTTCAGAATGTCACCCTCTCCCCACCTTTTCGTATTTCCTTGCTCTCGCCACAACACCACTCCCCCCCCCCCCCTTTTTTTTTTTCTTTCCTTTTTTTCTCCCTTTGAACTTTAGACAGCTTCTAGATGCTTCTGAATGCTTTGGGAAATAACCATGCTCTTGTTTTCTCAGTATCATGACAGTGCTGCCAGTGAATTTGGAGCATATTCACATGAGATAAATAGCTTGACAGTAAGTGAGGTTGCATATATTCTACATTATATATATACATAGAGATAAATAGCTTGACAGTAAGTGAGGTTGCATATATTCTACATTATATATACATAGTACCTTAGTCTCTTTTATTTTGCTGCATATGATATAGCTTGACCAAATACACATCACTTAGACATATATATGTATATATATATATATATATATATATGTGTATGTGTGTGCATGTGTGTGTTTTTCTCTCTCTCAGGTAGTCGGTGTGTTATCATCATCAAGTGTCTTGCCAAGTCGTGTGGGTGATTATGTGTCTCCAAATCTTGTGATCTCTAAATTCATGTCTTAATTCTTGTGCTGACACCTGTCTGTGCTATGACAGAAGGCTGGCAAGAATCTTCTCTGATTGTATTCTTCCATCTCTCTTTCCACAGATCTTTGCACTGTTGTTCAACATGTTCCAGTTTTTATGTTGTTATATCATGGCCAAAGAATTTTGACTGCTTCTTTCTGATGTTCTTGATAATGTTGATTTTGGCTGTCAGTTCTATAAAAATGCGTCTCTGAAGTCTCAAGGGCATTTGTTTGCTTATTTACTAATTGTCCATGTTTCACAGTCATATGTTAGAACTGGTTCTATGTAACATACAAATATTATTTTTGTACCCTCCAACAACAGGGATGTATTGCATAACATATTCTTCATTTTAAACAATGCACTTTTTACTTGTCCAATTCTGTTCTTTCCCTCTGTGATGGTACATCTTCAATCTGATGTTATTCTTGTACCTACATACTTGAATTTCTGTGTTTGCCCCAAATCAGTAGTATGACTTTAATTGTACATTTAGACATGATCTGTTTCATTGTCTGCCTATCATTCAAGCTGAGGTTCATTGTTTTTAAAGAAGATAACTATATAGTGGAAGTCAATTGGGCAGCCAGATTTCTTTAGTGTGGTGTCGTCAAGTAAAAGAACACATTATATGATGGTTGAGATTCAAGACAACATCATTATTTCAATGTGTATCAGGTATACACAAAACAAGGGAGCCATAATGGCACAGTAGCTAGTATACTTACCTACCAGACATGATGATGGTTACAATCCATATGAAGGCAGATTTTTAAAAGTTGACAAGGGCTTCCAGGTTGACCCAGACTGAAATGGGTACCTGGAAATATTCTAGGAAATACACACAGTCAGGCTGATATTGACCACATCACCCGTAGAGTGCCCAGTGCTCTATACAAATATGGGGCAAGCACCATATATCCAATTTTAAAAAAGAGTTAGTTGCAAATCCTTAACAGGATGTTGCTGTCAACCCCAGCATTTTTTTTTTACTGTTGTTGATGTCTTGGCAAGTTTACATTCAGTAGTTTGCCATTGCTTACTGAACGGCCAGTACCCATACCATTTTGTAAAAAATCAGCACATCATGGTCTGCTGCCAAATTGTGCGCAGCTGTGCTTATAACACGGGTATATGGGATCACGAACCGCGCCAGTAACTTCTTCGCCACAAGGCCCGACAGAGTACCCAGTGGTCTATAAAAATATGGGGCAAGCACCATATACCAAATTTTAAAAATAAGTTTGTTGCATATAATTTACAGGATGTCACAGTCAACCCCAGCATTTTTTCTGCTGTTTGTGATCTCTTGGCAAGTTTACGTTCATTACTTTGCCATTGCTATCTGAACGACCGGCATCCATACCATTTTGTAAAAAAAAAAAAAAAACAACGCAAGGCTGCCAAAACGCCTGCAGCTATGTTTCATATGTTTCAAACTGCACCCAACACCTATGGCAAATGGTTCTACCCTTTCTTATACACAAGCCAAAACACAATTCTGTTGATAGAATTAAGACAGGTTTTGATAAACCAATTGGCACTTAATTTAAATGTCCTGTGTGTGTATTACTTGTTTCATTACTTTGTGATATATGATGTTAACAGTTTTATTTTGCCCTGTGTTTGTTGTTTCATTACATTGTGACTGTGACACATTATTAAAATTTTAATTGTGTCCTATGATATGTTTTAACTTGTTTCATTACATTATTTGTGGTCCTGTGTTTGTATTAACTTGTTGTTTCATTACATCATAACTTATTGTTAGCAGTTGTCTCAAGTCCTGTGTATGTATTAGCTTGTTGTTTCATTACATTATGACACATTGTTAATAGTTTAATTTAATTTGGGAAGAAGTAATGGGCTTTTCTTCGTTAACATTAAAACAGGCTCATAGTTGAGTTGAGTTATGGACCGACATCACTGCACTCAGGACATTCCCATCCAAGCTCCGTCCGCTTGTTCAACAGCCTGTGAAGAGTTATAGTACTAATCGTTCCCATCGCTATCTGATTGAAGGTTCTCCTTGTCTTGCCACTCAGTTTTGAGATTCTTTCAGAACCCCAGCCGATCCCCTGCAATATCATTCTTTCCACATACTGGTTCTCAATCTGTTCCCTTGCCTTCACCACCTGGTCCCACAGGTGCTCGACCACCTCTCCCTTGCCCATAGGTAATCTACCACCAAGAGATGCATTCCATGCCAGCCTATCAGCCTGTTCATTCCCCGACTCCCACATGGCCAGAGCAAAAGATCCATACAATTCTCACAATCTATGACCTCTGAAGCGAGGATAGCCATTCCACATGAAACATTCCTTTCTCCACCTTAGTTAGCTTACTCCTTGAGTCTGTAAAAACAGGCTCATAGTGGTTTTTGAGATTGAAACAGTGCCTAACATGTAAATTAGGTTAGTTTGTTTATTCTTTGCTTTGAACAAAAAAATAAAATCAACCCATATTCCAGCCTTGGAGAATCTAGCATGACCACTTCACTGCAGAGGGAACCCCCACTTCCCCCCCCCCCCCCTTTCAATCCTTCCTCTCTCTCTCTCTCTCATGCTTTCTCTCTCTCTCCTCTTCTCCCACCCCCACCCACAGATATACACACACACTCACACAGAGACACACCCATCCCCATTGCATTGAGCTGGAAGCAAATCATATTATTTTGATCTAATGTTTCCTGATGTCTTGTTTCTACTCTCTTCTAGAACATGCTGTCACATGAGAAGTTCCTCGAGTCTGCGAAAACATCAAACGTCTGACATGAACCGTATGATCATCACACATTTACAACATTTCACAGAAGCATATCTCCTATTGCTGCTTGAACCGGAATCAGAAGGAGCTCAATTTCAAGGACTGGAATATGATAATCAGGGATAGAGAATGTTAGAGACTGATTGTGTTATCAGCAAAGTCTTAGAGAATGATTGCGTTAACAATAATGTCTTCGAGTCTGATGGTGTTATCACTAACATCCTCGAGACTGATAGTGCTTTTAGAAAAGTCTGAGACTCTGATGGTGTTTTCAGCTAAGCCTTCTGCAGACTGTTGAGGCAAGGAGAGAAAATAAATTATCTTTTATATAATAAAATGATTCACATATTATTTGTTGATTTTTTTATTGAATTAAATGGGTGTGATACATTATGTCAGAGGCTATATTTATCAAGATATGATACTTGTATTCTTGATGCTTTTTTTTTCATTTTTGTTATAGTTGCTTTTCTTTAATTCAATAAACGCAAGACAATGTAACAACTGTAGAATTTATATTTGGATTTTAGATGTTTTCATTATTTAGTCTTTCGTTTTAATCTGCATGTCCCATCTGATATTCAGACAAGCTTAGCTGACCGAAAATATCTAAATATATGAGATAGCATGAAACAAGACACAAATGTAAAGAATGATATTAATGTGAACAAAGAAAACAAAAATAATGCACTGAGTCATACAGCTAAACTAAGTTTATGTATTTTCAAAATATGACATTTACTTTTTTGTATTGTCTTTAACATTACCATTGGTTTCCTCTCTGTAGTTGACTCAGTTCCAGAACTGTGTCTGATTTCAAATTTGTCTAATTAATTTTTGTTGTTGATATTTTCTTTATTTTTTGTTGTTGTTGTAATTGTCTGTTTGACGAAAAAGAACAGAGATGTGAAATTTATAAATATGGTGAATTGAGGACTATATTTGAGTGTTGTTTTTAATGTTATAAGTTGATACATTGTTTTTTGTTGTGCATATTTTGTTAAACTGTGTATTTTAGTTTTTCTCAATTCATTTTTATCCCTTTTGTTATTACATTTTATTATCTGAATTTCATTTACTTTTACTGCAAATCTGTCTATCTATCAATCTTTATAATCTGCCTGCCTGTCTGTTTGTCTTATCCATAAAACCCATCCATCCTTCATCTTGCTGCAGGTGAATAATGCCAGTTTTCCTAATACTGACTTGCTGCAAGAATAAGGGTTGAGAGGAGCCTCCAAGGCAAGATGTGTTGCTTTTGCTGTGTCATATTCTTCTGTGTTTAGTTCTGTAAATATTGCATAATATTTCCTTGAGTTTTATGTTGTCTGCTTCAATTGTTGCTTTTGGAGTGCCAAGGGTGTTATGTAGTTTCAGCCTGGAGGAGTTTAACGGGAGATATGAAACATCTGTATATAAATGTTTCAATTCATGTATGTTTTTAGTTGATTAAGTTAATTTGAAATGAGTACAAAAGTTAGCATAGGTTTAACTAAACAGTAAACAGTGTAATGTAATGTATTGTTGATTGAACACTTAAACAGGAAACAGTGTAAGGCATTGTTGTTGATTGAACAGTTAAACAGGAAACACTGTAAGGCATTGTTGTTGATTGAACAATTAAGCAGAAAACAGTGTAAGGAATTATTGTTGTTTGAACAATTAAACAGGAAACAGTGTAAGACATTGTTGTTGATTGAACAATTAAACAGGAAACAGTGTAAGGAATTGTTGTTGATTAAACAATTAAACAGGAAATAGTGTAAGACATTGTTGTTGATTGAACAGTTAAACAGTAAAAATTGTAAGGAATTGTTGGTAATTGAACAATATGCACAGCTAAAAGATTACAGAAATAACAAGTAAAGGACCCCACTTCCATGCCATCTTGGGTAAATGATCCTATACCCATTTTATTTTCTTAAAGGTTAAGTGCCAGATAAAATATCATAGTTAATGAAACGTTAATCATAACTACAAGAATTACTTAACATATGCAACAATAAACAGAGCTGCAGATGTCAGATAAAACACCTTCATGTTTTTTTAATCTGTCCCTAGCAGTTTCCTGCTATGGGTGTGTGATGTAATAGGTCCAACATATTTTGTAGGCCTGAGAGCAGGGAGAAATAGTTGGCCAGTATTTCCATAATTTAGTGAGTGGACGAACACAGGTGTCAAACTCTTGTCTGACCACGGTCATGCCATTATCAGCATAACTCATAGAATACCTGAATTAATGAAACTGTAATATGAAACTATAATCACAGCTGCAGACATAGATACAATACCTGAATTAATGAAACTGTAATATGAAACTATAATCACAGCTGCAGACATAGATACAATACCTGAATTAATGAAACTGTAATATGAAACTATAATCACAGCTGCAGTCTTCAGATAAAATACCTAATTAATGAAACTGTAATATGAAACAATAAACGCAGCTGCAGACATAGATAAAATACCTTAATTAATGAAACCATAAAGATCAAGTAAGAATATATCAGTGTCATTGCAGATGAAAATTACAAAAAGAAATGTATACCTATTTAGGTTGTAAAATGCATACAGACACCAGTTGATTAACATTTACATTCCCTTTACATCCACCTTTTAATTTTTCAGGATACATTTTATATTGCATTTTATATCTTAGCTAATTTTTGTTTACCATTTGGTCTTCCCATTCTTCCTTTCTCATTGAAGGATATGCCTGATTTTATGAACATTGCCTTTTAATTTCTAATTCCATTTTTTTGGTGTTTTATCAATTTCTTTTGTTGATTTGTTGTTATTTTTGTCTTCCCGCTTAGCTGTAAGTTATGTTTCTTTCTTGAATATGTGCCAGGTCCCCATTCCTGTAGGTTGTCTGGTCCCATCCCTGTGTGTTGTCAGGTTCCCATCCCTTTACTGTGTGTTGTCAGGTTCCCATCTCTTCACTGTGTGTTGTCAGGTTCCCATCCCTGTGTGGTGTCAGGTTCCCATCCCTGTGTGCTGTCAGGTTCCCATCCCTTCACTGTATGATGTCAGGTTCCTATCCCATCCCAGTGTGTTGTCAGGTTCCCATCCCTTCACTGTGTGCTGTCAGGTTTCCATCCCTGCACTGTGTGCTGTCAGGTTCCCATCCCTTCACTGTGTGTTGTCAGGTTCCCATCCCTTCACTGTGTGTTGTCAGGTTCCCATCCCTGTGTATTATTAGGTTCCTATCCCTGTGAGTTGTCTGGATCCCATCCCTCTGTGTGCTTGGCCTGTACTTTTATTCACGAAACAGGATGTGGACAGTATCACACCAGCTACTTTCACTTTCCCAAGACATTGCCTTTTGTCCGTTTTAGGCTGAGTCAGCTTGCAAGCCCAGCAGTTTTTAACAATCTGGCACAGTGCATGTTTGAACCCTTGACCACAAGGCTCACAGTAAATCATCTAACCACGGCACTACCGCAGCTTTAATTTGTCTAATGTACCTGCTCTAAATGTGTGTGTATTATCTAGCCGCCAACCCTAATTTTGTCTCTGGAATCTTTTGTTTACCTGAAGCGAATATGAGAGAAAGAGATTTGGTTGTCTGGTTATCTTCCTAAATTTCACAAACAGATGCAGTCAAACACTTTGACTGGAATCTTTATCAACAGAATTACAAAAACTAAACGTTTGCCTGTATCAACGTGTGTTTTCCCATCCGCTGAGCTTCTCAGTCATATTTTGTGTTTTTCCATCAGTCGAGCTCCTCGGTCATATTTTGTGTTTTCCCAAAGAGAATATATATCAATCATGTGCCATGCCGGAAAGCGTGGGCGGTCATGACTCGCCATTTCACTCGATCACCAGTGTCGTGGATCAGCTCAGTGTTCCTGTCTCGTCCATGCCATGTGGCCAAGCCATCCAAGTATCGGTCTTCCTCTCGGTCTTCCTCTTGGTCTGTTCCCTTCGATCTTGCCAGTTGTCACTAAGTTCTCCAATCCATTTCTTCTCATAACATGTCCAAAAAATTTTGACTGTCTACGTCTAATTTCTCTAATCAGTTTACGATGTTCATTTGTCTCCTGTAGTACTTGGTCATTGGTTTTTCTGTCTGTCCATGGTATTCTTTGCATTTCCCTCAGAAACCACATTTCTGCAGCCATCAGATGCTTTTCAGCTTGACTGGTCATTGTCCAAGTTTCACATCCATACAAAAGAACATATATATATATATATATATATATATATATATATATATATATATATATATATATATATATATATATATCTTCTTCTTCTTCTTCAGCTTTCCGAGCCATTGAGGTTCACACACACCAGGTGTGTGGTGTGAAGCTTGATTTCTGAATGCTCCCAATCCATTGAGAGTGGAGACTTCCAGCTGCAATTGTCTGCACTGTGTTCATGGAGTCGGATATGATTATCACATGTGTGACGTCCTGTTCTGCTGCCCATGCTAGTGCTCTGGAGGCAGTGATGATCTCTGTTGTCTTGAACACACTGTTATCCTCTTTGATTGTTCTACCCATTTGTGTACTATGTATGCTGAAGATGACCTTGAACCCACGCTTCATGGACCCATCTGTGTAGATAATGATGTCTTCTGGATGTGAATTTTGTGGCCAATTCCTTTATCTCAGTGTCACCTGATGCAGGCAACTGACCTCGGCAGTATCTCCGTAGTGTAATATCAACCTGAGAATGTCTTTTGCAAGTCTATGGCTGTATGCGTCCATTCTTTTCTGTGTTGGATGTTGGAGATGACCAGAGTCACAGACCTGCTTGATTATCTCATCAGCCTCTGCCATCCAGGAGTGACCTCTTCTGAGGTGTATTTCCTTTCTGTCATCAGTAACACTCTGTAGGGGGTGTTTTTTTTTAATTATCTGATGCTCTCAGGTACGACTTTACCTGTGCAGTTTTGTGGCTGGTTGCCATCATTGGTAAATCAAGCATGGCCTGGCATGAGCTATCTTATGTGCGGCTCAGTATGAGTCTCATTCTTTCATTTTACACCTTGTCTAATCTTTTTAACTGGGTCTTGCTGACAGTGAAGAGGTCCAGACCATAATCTATGACACCTAGCACAAGTCCCTGTAGAGAAGACAGAACAGGTGTTGTTGTTCGGTGTCAGCTGCTGCCGTCACTTTATGTGCTGTTACACCTTTCCTGGATCTACTTATGCCATTGTCAGCATGATACTTATATGACAACAGCGTCCCATACAGCATGATCATGAGATTGCTGTTGGTCATGTACATAAGAGCCTATCTTGGTCAGCTAGATTGCAGCAGCTCTTTTAGAAAGAACAGTGTCATTGTGATGTGGTGCATGGACCTCAAAACATCAATGTATATTACTGGGTCTACTACAGGGATCACCACTGTCACCTGGTCTTTTAAATACTAGCTGATACACTGGTTTATGAACATATACTGGTTCATGAACATATACTGGTTCATGAACATATACTGGTTCATGAACATAGTACCTAACATTAAATTACCAGTAGTAGCAGAAATTACCCATTTCCTGTCTAGTAGTGCTCTAGGGCTGACCCACCTTGTCAGATTGATGCAGGATCATTTTATGAATATTATAATAGCAAAATGTGGCAAAGAAAATGAACTGGTCACATCATCTTATTTGTGACCTAATATATGTAAAGGCCTGACACTCCACATCCTTATAGCAGTTTCTAACATCTGATTGCCTGTAGTTCATGTGTAATAACAAATGCATTAACAATTTGGTAAAGTGTTAAATTATGTTTCACTAGAATGCTACACTTGAATGTCAGAGACCGGCTTCTGTAACATCAAGTGTAGAGAGTGCCACTATAATTCCTCAGCTGGAAAGATACTGTAGTCTTTGTTATATTCAAATGTTGCAGCATTTAACATTTATAATACTGGTACATGTGACTGCTGCTGATTTCAGAATTATCATCACGATTAAGTGCCATCTCTGCATTAAAAGTCGGCTGTTGTGAGTCTGCAACATGCTCTGTTTTTTGTCTGCATGGTGTGCTCATAGATGCTTCTCGCAGTAATTTCTTGATGTTGTCTACCAATTTATATTGTTGTTTACCTCTTGCACGATTCCCTTGCACTTTCCTCTCAGCACACCCTTTAACTGTGAGCTGTGTCTCTTTGTATGGCTGAAGTACTTTACTGTTCGGGGCCGAAGCATAGTGGCACTTGTGTGACAGCTCGGTGGCCACAGATCCAGGTGGATTTTATTTAATGTACCTAGGCTCCAGGTCAACCAAGGCTAAAAAGGGTATCAGAAAATGTCTTGGGAAGGGAAGACAGCCTACATGACATTGACACCATCACCCCTTGAGAGGTGGTTCATCTATACAAGTATGAGGCTGACATTGTATGTCCAATACACTTTCAGGTGTTTAAAAGTGTCCTTTACTTGTTACTTGCTAGTTTTGTTGATAATCATAGTTGGCATTGATATGTATCAGGGTAAATTGTTACAGTAACTAGCCTGCACCTAGAAGAACAGGACATGTCAAAGATTGCTGGAAACAAACATGAAGAGAATGAACCCAGTGTATGTTAGCCTAGTATGTCCTGCTGGGTTGGGAATGTTAACAGAAATAGCATTTTTTCACAGAGAGCTAATGCAGTAGTGGTGGTTTCAGAAGGTTAGTTGGTTGTTTGGGAAATCCTCACGAAGATTGAATTTTAAATTTTAAGTCCACTGCATTGGCTTTCAGGTCATCTGAACCCTGAACATGGCTTACATCTTCTGGCATGAGGTGGGTGTGCAGACTTTCTCCCGACCTGGTGCCAAAATACTATCTCTTCAGGGACTGTGTTACAGAGATCTGCTTCCCCACCCAAGCTCAGAAACCATTAGGGGTGCAAATCCAGTACTGGAACATCACATCCTCTGAGGGCATATTAGGATGCAATCAGGTCATCATTCAGCACAACACATACAGATTGACTGGGATTTTATGTAGGTTGACAATGATTTCTCTGTGGGTTTCGGGTATTTATTGTCAATAGAAAACCCAGTGCCGGGGGGGGGGGGGGGGGGGGGGGGGGTTCAGAACCACCAGCCATAGAGTAATGTTTTTCTTATGGTAGTTCTTTATTTTCTCCAGATATCTTTTTAACCAATGTGTTTTTATCGTGATAGTAATGTTGTTTATATACAATGGCATTTACTTCCTGCTTGATTCAATGCTGTTCATGTTCTTGAGATAATTTTCACAAAAAGTTGTGCTGTTTGTTTTTATTGTGCGTGCAAGGAGAATTTGTGTGAAAATAGAGGCTTCACATTATTGTACTGACCGTGTAGGCCGTCATCATCATCATTCTCTATTGACAGAACCAAACCATCATACCATTTACAGGGATATTTCATATGTATATACAACGTACCGCTCATATGACAAATATACTGCTCATGGGAACCTCATTGTATGTAACTAAATTTTTTCTTACTCAAAGCAAATGAAATTTGTTTGACAGTATCAAACAATAGAAATGAAATTAATTTGACTTAAAGATTTACATATCCTCCCAAGTGCACTTGTACATATTAGAAGTTATACTTATGTTTCTTATCCTTTATTTCATGTGTTTTATTTTAACGAAGTTTCCTTAATCAATTTCAGTTTGAAAATACTACGGCTATTTGTTTGTCAGCAGACATGTTGGCAGGGCTTGAGGGCTCTATTGGTTGTGACTTTATATATTTGAGAAGAATATACATTTCTTTATTGTCTGTACATAGAGCACATGTATGAAATTATATTTCATATGGCTTGGTTCATGTTTGCTTGGATTTTGTGGCTGAAGTTGACAAGTATGGGTAGCCACTTCAAGAAGTGGCATCATACCTATTTCATTAGTAATGAAGACAAAGATGGGGAAACAGATCTTAAAATAAGAATACAAAAAGACAAAAGGAGCTTTTATGGTGCTAGGAAACTTGTGGAAGAGGAAAAATAAATTAAACTTAGCACCAAAATTAGACAGGGAGCCGAGGTAGCATAGCAGCTAGTTACTCACCCGCCATGATGATGTCACATCTAACACATCCATGCACTCGGCATGTAGCACTAGTTCCAGCTTGTTTTGTACGCCCCTGTAGTCTACACATTGTTGTCTCATTGCATGCTGGACCATCACACAAACGTCTTTCGCTATTTGCGCTATTTGCGTGCACTGTTGAAGATTTGTCAGAGAAAACATTGTCCACCAAATTGTATAGCTCTCCCTATTTACAGGTGAGGTTCCACGAATATATTGCTGTTATACATGGGGATTGTTGGTTCTGCTAGAAGGCTAATGATTCGTGCTGTTTTCACTTGTATGTTTTGAAGGACTAGGGACAACTTGGTTTCCTCTGTGTACAGAAGCAGCGCACTCAATTCCAGCATGCTCATGAACTCCCCAAGTGCTGAATGCAAGATGTGGGTTCTGAATGACCCTATCATTGTGGAGAATTTCTATTGTTCATCTTTCAGCCTTGCAGTGTGCAGAGTTTGTAGTCCTCAGCAGGCTTTGTTACAGCAGATACAATTGGTCGATTCCCCCTTTATTAGCTTGACTAGAACCTGACCATGTTACCCTGCCATATTGGCAGTACAGACTAAGGTTCAATGACTGGTGATGGCATTGGTGTAGTACAGGTTGCCGGGAAATTTTTCTTCCGAGAATAGATAACTAGAACATCTGTTCACCCACATGGTAAACACAATAAAGGGAGAACTAAACTCTTACATATACAGGGAGAACAGAAATTGGAGATACCAATGGATAATATTACAGAAAGTAACAGACGAATATCTATTGCTCTTCAAAAACTACAACAAACTGAATAAATCGTTGAGTGTGACAGATAGACCTAAAAAATTAGATTTTTAAGAGCATGCATCTTTCCCATTGCAACATGGACATGGACACTTACTAAACAAGCTGAACAACGCATAAATGCCTTTAAATATAAATGTTATAGAAAGGTTCTAAGAATATCTTGGGTAAAGAAAAGAACAAATGCATCCATACTTCAAGAGCTGAATGTTGAAGAAGGTTAGCTATTAAATACGATAAAACAAAGAAAATTGAAATATTTTGGTCACTTGAAACATCATGAAAGTTTGGAGAGTACCATAATGGAGGGATATATGCCGAGGAAGAGGAAGGCCAAAGAGAAGATGGGTGCAGGATGTGGCATTTGATCTCCAGATGGGTGTATCAGACACAGGACATCTTGCTCATGACCGAGAAGTTTTCCAGAAGATTGTTATGGGAGTGAGGTTCTACAAAGGACATGCTACTGAATGAATGAATGGATGATGAATAATATGGGAACGACATGGAGGGAGCTGCAGGAGATAGCAACATATTGGACAGCTTGATGTTAATGAGCTGCAGGAGATAGCAACATATTGGACAGCTTGGTGTTAATGAGCTGAGGGCACTTTTCCTCAATGAAATGAGGGGTGGAGGAAGATGAAGTGGTTCTTCTGGTTAAGGTTTTCAAACTTTCAAATACAGACTCTTTCACTGCAATACATGAAAGGACATATGTTGAAGTTTCAGATGTATATGTGGGATACAAGACAGAAATAATGTTTGGTGATTTAACTACCTGGTAACATGACAGCTAAACAATCATTGCAGGATTGTCCAACAAACGCAGGTCAGAGAAAACTGTTTTGGCCTACACCTGCTCCATTAGAGGACACACTCTCTGGAGATTTCAACAAGCCCAAGTTGCCTGCTTGTTTATTTGGATTTATTCATATTGACACCTGAAGGTGTACAGAGAAGATAGAAGTATCGTAATGAGAATATAGGATGTTCATTGCATGACTTAGAATGTCTTGTTTGAGAATGAGAAAATATTGTGCCTTACCTAACTCACAAATGTATATTGTGTGACTTGAACCTTCATGTATTCTGATGTCATGAAGTTATTCTACTTCTTGTTGTTTAATTATTTCTTTGCTCTAAATTGGATGTCAGGTAGCATTAACTAATTAATTAACTACTGGGTTAAAAAACATTATGTGAATTCAATACAGTGTTTTCCCATAGTGAATTTTATTTAAAAAATATACATGTAATAGATTGTGCAATTTATTGCCTGGAATATTTTGCTGTATCTCATTACATGCATACTAGAGAAATCACAGAACATAAACTAAAGCAATGATATAAATCCTTCAATATGAAATATACACCACACATATTCCTGCTGTAATTTACATGTCTACCACTGTAATTTTAAACTCATTATTATGTCAGCTGTCATCATGTGGATTGTTTCATGTTTGACATGTGTTAATCAGAAACATGTTGTATGTTCAGTTTTAAGTACATTTTTATTAATGCAAAATTTGAACAATGTTAATGCATCACAGGTGAAATTACACGTATTATTCCAGCTGTGTGAAGTTTTGTACTGTTGCTTGGATAATGTAAATGCATCACAGCTGAATTTGTATGTATTATTCCAGCTGTGTGAAGTTTGGTGCTGTTGCTTGCTGGTATTTCATACAGCTAGAACGTAATTAAAATATTGACGTCATGTCCTCTATTTAATTCTGTGGTGTTTTTTATGTCATATTTTGAATGTCAAAGTCTGCAGTTGCAACCTGCTTTGTTTGTGTGAGGCACATTCATGGTTTTGTATGGAAATGGAATATGTTTATGCCTTTAGTAAATTCTTGTCAGATAAAATACACAATAGGTATACCAAAAACTGCATTTTATACATTGAAGAACATCTTATATAATACATCCTGGTCCTTGGAGGTTGGAAAAAGAATTCTTTCATGTTAGATAGAATACAGGTTGTTGCATGCGGTTGTGATAAAAAGTAAACAAGTAAATCACTTGAAGTCTCAGAGATGTGGTTTTACAGAAGAATGCTGAACATTCTTTGCACAACCGAAATGAGTTAACTACATGTTTTCAAAAAAGCTAACATTCAGATAAATTTATCACGAATGTCAGAAAGCAGTGGTCAGCATTATTCAACCACATTATGAGGAATGAAAACCTAGAACATGTTGTGACAACTGGAAAGATTTGTGGAAATATAAATAGAGAGAAAGAAGATTACTGACGCCTTTTGTCATGGATGGCACATAAAGGTGCCAGCACACAGTTGATACATGCTGTTGGAGATTGCAAGATGTGAGGAAGAATAATTGCAATATCGTTGTTTACTTGAACCATCGCTCAATATCTTGCATACAGCAATAGGCACACAGTCACTCAAGAGAATCACAGCTGACACATGAATTGACGCCTCGTCAGTTCTATAAGTTTAATTCTGGCAACCAGCTTTGCATCAGATTCCAGCATTGACCAAGACGAGCCTCGACTTAATGCGTGGCACAGTAAGAAACATCATACATGTCTGGCAATCTGTCATGGGGTCCCTACATTCATAGTTGCCCGGCGTCATGGTCTCTTTTCACTCGTCGCTGTCTATACTCAATTCACAATAAGAAACTAGTCACCAACTTACAATTTGCTAGCCGTTAAAGAAAAATGGCCTCTAGGCATCTGTCATGGTTAACACTAGCACAGAGGTACGTTGAAGAATATTCTCAATGGCTGTAGCTACTAATTTGTTCTTCTATTCCCACTGTGAACTGAATGGAATACATCTTCTTTGAATCGCTGAAATCGTAGCGTAACTCTTTGTTAAGCTGCCTTAGTTAGATTTTGACATGTCAGCCGCTGCATACCTAAGGATCTACACCGGGTAGTTCTCGCCTGACGTGTTGCATTATCATGTGACTTCAGTGGCCAAGCCTCCATATTCCTGACTGTCATTCAAATTACTGCGCCTTTAGTGAGTTATCCTCAGTCACTTATTTCCGTCTTGTTATTTTAACTCTGTCTGGTCCTGTTAATATATTTTGTCATTGTCTCTTTTTGCATTGCTCTCGATCAGCTACTTTTTGAGTCATGGCTTTATATTCTCTCCCCCCCCCCCCTTCCTCAAGTCAAAATGTGTCAACATTTTGTCAGTCCGGTCTGTCTGGTCCTGTTAATATATTTCACCATTGTCTCTGTTTGCATTACTCTCGATCAGCTTTTTTTTTAAAGTTTTGGCAATAATCGCCCATGCCAGTCTGCAAGACACTTGATGGTCATGAAACTATGGGACACCTTAGACCATTCAGATGAGCACCAGTGCTACATCTTGATCTGTCACTGGTGACAAGTATTAAATAGTTATCTGTGAGATGTAGGACAACACTGCTGCGTATCACTCTGCCTGGTCTCTGCAGATCTCTGCTGGCTTGGTGGTCTTTGAGCAGTTACAAATAAAAAATGTCACCCATAGGTTACAATTGGCAAACATGATGGGGAAAGTGCAAGAGAAAGGCAGAGAGATCAATACCTAGATGGCTGAGCCAGATCTTATAATTAAGACAAGAACATAGTCCTGATTCTAGTTTCTGGTGGTCGTGTGAGATAGCAAACTGTGATCATCTACACTTGTAGGCATGACACGTTATAATGATGACCCAGAATAGTTCTGTGAGCGTAGGAGGTGTGTGACATGTGTGTAAGAAGTGTGCTATATGAACATAAGAGGTGTGTTGTATGAGCATAAGAGGTATACTATATGATCATAAGAGATGTGCTATAAACAAAAGAGTGTACTATATGAGCATAAGAGGTGTACTATATGATCATAAGAGATGTACTATAAACAAAAGAGCGTACTATATGAACATAAGAGTTGTGCTATATAAACATAAGTGGCGTGCTATATGCGAATAAGAGATGTTCTATATGAGGTGTTATATACGCAATAGAGGCATTATATGTGCGAGCATAAGAGGTATGCTATATTAGCATAAGTGGCATGCAATATAAGCACAAGATGTGTGCTGTGTGAACATTAGAGGTATGCTATATGAGCATAAGAGGTGTGAATTAAATGTGAATGGTGTGTGAATTAAGTTTGTTAACAAAATCATTTCAGAGAAACAATTCATGCATGTCAAATTAGCAATGGAAAAATGCAAGAGGAAGAAAACATGGACCCCAGATGGTTATAAAAAAACGACTATAACTGGTGTAAGCAGAAATTAAATGTGACATTAGCAGGAAGAATTGTGGTAGAGGTTGAAGCAGAGGTGTTTGAACCATATGGCCACTAAAACTATAAGTATGCATACTCATTGATATCTTGTGAGGGATTTGGAGTGCATGTGGGCATGCCCAGACTGATGTAATGTCAGTAGCAAAATTGATGGGAAAAGAGCAAGGGGAAGCAAGGAAATAAATACCTAGATGGCTTGGCCATATAGCTTAATTAGGACAAGAACACAGACTTGCTCCAAGACTCTGGTGATCGTGTGAGATGGCAAACCATGACTGCCCAGGTTTATCAGCATAGCACATGATGATGATGAGTCTGATGAGCTTGCCTGGACGGACACACACACACACCATTGTAAGCCTACTTTTCATCACTCATATATTATTCATAGAATCCTACACATGTGGGCTGTAGTTGTGTCTCACACATACATTTTCTCATTTTTACTTGTTTCAAATGCTGTCTGGTATTGAATTGTTTACAAAAGAGTACCAAAGTGTTGTGATTGAATAGATATGTTTGCTGTTGTATTGTAAGTCTTCCATAAACATATTTCTGCCACTGTGTTGACTATGTGGAGTAATTTGCCTATACTTTAGTATATTCTACATTGTAGTAGTTGTTCATACCATAAAGTCAGTATGGCCGAATGGGTAAGAGCACTTGCTCTTAAACATCCGGTGTGCCGATGCCGAGGTAGCTGGTTCATCCCCTACACGGGTCACTTGGATTAAAATGTTCACTTCTCATCCTTGACTCTGGGCATGTTAATTACAAGTACCTCTCAAGACGGAGTGGGTTCGCCTGATAGTGAGGAACACTGGTAAAAGAGAAAGCTAACCCACACGCTAAAATAGTAGACTAGAAGTAGTAACCCATGTATGCACTACGCTTGAGTTCAAAGCGAGCAAGCATTTAAAAAATGGTTCTTACCATCACTGTTCTCATTGTTTCAAATATGAGATCTGTTGAGACATCACACAGAACTATGTCAGGAGAGTAGTGAGTTGATGAACCACAGGTGTGTTGCAACATCATGAGGAACTATGTCAGGAGAGTAGTGGGCTGATGAACCACAGGTGTGTTGCAACATCACACAGAACTGTCAGGAGAGTAGTGAGTTGATGAACCACAGGTGTGTTGCAACATCACATGGAACTATGTCAGGAGAGTAGTGGGTTGATGAACCACAGGTGTGTTGCAACATCACACGGAACTATGTCAGGAGAGTAGTGAGTTGATGAACCACAGGTGTGTTGTGGTTGGTCTGGAAAGCCTGACCTAGAGTGGCTACCAGAACATTTCT
Source organism: Cepaea hortensis (assembly GCA_963921405.1). Lineage (NCBI taxonomy): Eukaryota > Metazoa > Mollusca > Gastropoda > Stylommatophora > Helicidae > Cepaea > Cepaea hortensis. The sequence continues at coordinate 205,511,966 of OY992876.1, forward strand.
TTCAAGTAAAAGTGAGCGGTATGATATCGACCATATTATCCATCAAGTGCTGATTGGTGTATACACTTACATGGCTAGCTGTATACACCCAGTTTGAATCCAAACACGGGAAAGATTCCTTTTAATATTACTACAGCTGTCTTAGCTGGCACTGTGGCGAATGGGTTACGGATGCAGTTCGTGATCCCACATACCCACATTTGAAACACACTGAGGCGATTTGGCAGCAGACCACTCTGCATTGGGTTTTTTTTTTTTTTGCGAAATGGTATGGGTGCTGGTCGTTCAGAAAGCAATGGCACTACTGAACGTACACTTGCCAAGAGATTACAACAGAAAAAAATGCTGGTGTTGACAGCGATATCCTTTAAAGGATATGCGACTAACTAACAGCTGTCTTAACTGTCATTGAAAGTCAACTTTTGGTCAGAACGGTTGGTACAGCAGGACATAGACCACCACTACATGATCCCAACTATGTCACATATGACCTTGAGAGAAGATGCTGGATAGGCTGTCATCATCTCATTGAGGAACATCAGTTTCAGAAATGATTGGTAGTACACGAGACAGAAGACTGTGGACAGACATGATCTCCATCCCCCACGACATGGACTACAAGAAGATTGGCAGTACATGAGACAGAAGACTGTGGTCAGACAAGATCTCCAGCGCCACACGAGATGGTGTTTAAGAAGTCACATGTACCTGTAATAGTCATTATTCAAACCATATTTTCTCATAACCAAAATGCAACAACTGCCTACCACATTTACTTGTCAGTTATGATTATGATGAAGAATCAATATTGCTGCATCCAGGACAAGTCTGAAAGAGGTCGGTCCTTGTGAGCTGGTTAGCAAGACATGAGAACTGTCCTGAAGCCAATCAGGGCCTGTTCCATGCTCAGCTTCCTACCCCAACAGCCATAAGTGAGAGGATTCATCATTTTACGGCTGTGTATTATACCCGGTGTTTGTAAATTCTCACTACACTTTGTATGTAGGTCAAATTTGAAAAATAAAGTATATGATGTCATAAAAAATGTGCTAAACAATTCATTAATTTACTTACAATAGTCACTGCTATGGTCTAACGCTGTTGTAGGGAAGCTGGAAAGTACCATTGAAGTATTAATTATAACAGGTGTTGGAAATGTCTACCACGGGCTTCAAGACATGACTGTACACATCTCTTCATATTGCCAAATATCTACTGCAATGTGTCTGTTGTTATTCCTGTGTGTATTCATCGATATTTTGAAAGACTTGTTCAACCAAACAAATTCTATATTCGGTTGATAACACCATTCTGTTTGGAGTGCAAAGAATTACTCCAGCAGATGACAGCCATTCGCTGCATATTGCTTCACGATAGACTGGAGCAAATTTTTTGATGATGCCATGTACTTTATTTTTTCAGATTTGTTCTACATACAAAGTGTAGTGAGACTTTACAAACACAGTGTACATGTCTTCTTCTGCTGCTGCCTTCCCCCATTGGAGTAAAGACCTCAGTAATTGCACACTAAGACCTCCTAAATCATTGCTATATTTTCTAGTTCCCTGCCATTTCTTTCTGATGCCACCCACATGTCTCTCTAATTCTCTTCTCAATGTATTTTACTGTGTTCAGCCATGTGTTTGAATGATAGCCTTGAACCATCTTATTGTCTGCACTTTTATCACCCATGTTATGTTGATTCACTGTGTGCTTATGTACACCAGGTTTCATGTTTTGTATTCCATTTCTATGACACACCAACTTCCAAACTTGTTGCCTGACCAAGGATATTAAAATGACCTCAGTAGAATGAATGTGGACGTAACTAGAACAGGTTTATGTGGCAATATGTTGCTCTGGCTGGTATGTCACCAGCATGTGTTTGTTATTTTCATTCATTGGTTTTCATTGTAATATATCTTCTCTATACCATGCCTGCTAACTTTATTTTGTATGATTTAACCTTATTTTGAATTGTCTTGTTTTAAAATTATCTCCAGTATAGACCCTTACAAAAAGATTGTAAGGTTGTTTTAAAGTACAAATGATTATTATTTGCTTTTAGAACATTGATCACAATTATTTTATGCTATTTTTTTTTTGTGACACAAAATGTGACAAGTAAATTTTTGCTAGCACCTGATTTGTAAAGTTTCATTTTGCATGTTCAGCCATGTTCCTCATATTAAACCATGCGTGGGGAGGGTTACTATTTTCTGGCTTATGACAAATGGGAAATTTAGAGGGCAGGAGATGCAGGGAGAGACCAAGACAGAAGATACTGGACAGTTTGCCATCTTGGCATATAGGAACATCAGTATCAGAAATGTTTAGCATTATACAAGGCAGATGAATGTGGACAGACATGATCACCAACACAACGAGGCATGGACTGAAGAGGAAGAAACAAGTTATTCACACAGACTTAGGAAAAGCAATGAATTATATGTTTACAACATTTCTGCAGGGTAAAATACACACAGACACTGCACAAACTTTAAGCCATCTACTGATACGTTTTTAAAAATCACAATATACATACACAACAGACTGTGTAGCACACATGTCACTATGGCACAGGTGGCCTTTTTCAAAATGGAAAACATAATGATAGGACGTCAGTTCATGAAAAAAAGTGTTTTAGTGCTACATAGAACCTGTACTATTATACTGATGTGAATTATGAACAATAAACAAACTGAGAAACATCTAATGATTGTTGAAATATGGTTTCTGAGGAAAATGCAAAAATTACCATGAACAGACAGAAAAAAATCGTGAGCAGAACCTAAAAGAAACAAACGAAAATGTTAATTGGTTATAAAAATTAGACATAATCAAGATTTGTTTGTCATGTTATGAGAATAAATGAACTAGAGAACTTGATGACAACTGGCAGGATTGTAGGGAAAAGAACAAGGAAAGGCAGAGAGGTAAATATCTAGGTGGTTGGGCCACATGGCATACAGAGCTGATCCACGACTGGTGATCTTGTGAGATGGTGAAACATGCTTATCGACATGGCACATGATGATGATGATGTTGGTATGGTGCTGCAAGCAAAGCTAATTTATGAGGTGTACAGTTTGTTTTTTCCTTTGTAAGGTGTTAATGATGTGGTGTGCAGAATTTCAAGTCTGGATGTTGGCAGGCAACTGTGCTCTACACAAGCTCTATGTAAAACTCTTGTGTAGTTTGATATATTTTAGTAACTTTAGACATTTAAATGTTACAGGCTCACAATAAACAATGTTTCAAAGCTGTATTATTAAAATTGCTATATAAACTGCCTTCCCTTCATGGAAAGTGAGTTTTCTTCTAGTTGATTGATTGCTTGATTGATTGAGTAGAAACAGTGTTATTGCTGAAGCTTAGAGATAGAAATAAACACATTCCAGCAAATCAAAAGATGAGGGAAAGATACTGAAGCAGGATAGGACACAACAAAATGAACAACAGCATTGATTGATTGATAGGACACAACAAAGTGAACAAAAGCATTGGTTGATTGATTGATTGATTGATAGGACACAACAAAGTGAACAACAGCATTGATTGATTGAGTTTAAACAGTGTTACCACTGGAGTTTAGAGAGAAAACTAAACGAATGCCAGCATTATCTAGTGCAGAAAACTAGTGAGGACGGGAAGTTGCCATCCCCGTTTCATTATGTACTGGCCTGGAATAAGTGAAAGCCTAGAACTTGGAATTCCAATAGCATTGTCTCCTATAGGACAACCTTTACCTTCATTATGTGCCCTGTCAACTGGCGAAGATGTTCCTTGTTATTCTGGTTCAGCTGTGTTGACGATATTCCTCTATGTCACTGTCCAGCAGTATTTCTCTCGATCTGCACCTGTCTATTCTACAATTAGTGTTTCAGTCGTCACCATGTTTCCCAGTGTCTCTCTCCTTATTACAGTAACAAAGAATACTTTGTTTCCATTTCAGCTATACAATCATTCACTCTTCTCCTACATTAACATGTCTCTAGACCAGTGGATCTCAACCGGTGGGGAATTCCCCCCCCCGGGGGGGGGGGGGGGGATTTATGGTTTCCGGGGGGGGGGATTAAGATTATTTCTAGATTGCGTTAATACAAGAACTGATTACTTGATATTGTTTTTCCCTTCATACTTTACAGTTCTGTACGTATCACCCTTCTAAAATTCATTTTATAACGTAAGTAGATATGCAAATCACGTTTTATGTAGATGTCTAGACTTGTTTTAGCATGTCCTATTAAATTTAGCTTCAATTATTACATATACTGTGTTGGGGCAGGGGGGGGGGGAATTTTTAGGGAGGAAATACGAAAGGGGAGGGGGGAATGACGTCCTAAAAATATGGTGATTGATTGATTGATTTAGGAACCGACATCATAGCATTCGGGGCATTCCCATAAGCGCTCCGTCCCCATCCTCAGAAGCCAGCGAAGAGTTCCAACCCCAATAGTACCAGTAGCAAAAATATGGTGAAGGGGGGCACGGGCCAAAAAAGGTTGAAAACCACTGCTCTAGACGCTTCTTCAATTGCATATCCTTTGCAGGACGTATCAGTCAACCCCAGAATTTTTTTGGCTGTTTGTGATTCCTGGGCAAGTTTACGTTCCGTAGTTTGCCATTACTTTCTGAACGACGGACACTCATACCATTTCATAAAACACCAACATAAGGTGGTCTGCTACCAAATCGCTCACAGCTGTGTTTTGAACGCGGGTATGCAGGATAACGAAATGTGTACGTAACACCTTCGTCACGGAGCAGCCCTACTTTAATTAGCCTCTCTTAACAAGGATTTAAATGCAAAATGATTGACCTAATTTTACCGGGCTTTATCCGATATCGCTTGGTCTCATTCCGAAAGCATGAACGAGCTTATTTGCCCCAGCGATGACCCCTCGACACCACCACCCTCCAGGAGGCTCGGAGAAAATTGCACCCGTTAACCGAGTGACTGAATCCAGAAATGAACTTCAGAGCGCGAAGACGGTGGCTTAACCGTTTCGCTCCGATGCGGATTCGAACCAAATACTACCGGGCCAAGAGGTGAGCCCCTAACCACTACACTACCGGGGCTGCCGTAGGAAAGGTCCTTTCCTTTAACTATTTCTTTCTATGGTAAGAGCAGAACAGGTCAAGCAAAAACTGCATTCTATCAAATAAAGAACGTTTTGTGCAATAAGTCACTATCCTTGAAAGTCAGGAAAAGAGTTATTGCATGTTACATAGGACCAGTTTTAACATACGGCTGCGAGTCCTAGACAATTAGAACTCAGGCAAAAAATTATCTGGAATCTTGGAGACGTGGTTTTATAGAAGAATGCTGAAAATTAATTGGACAGCCAAAATGAGCAATCTGGACATTTTAGGGGAAGCTCAGTTGTAGAGACAACTTATCACAAACATCAGAAAGAATCGGTCATCTTATTTTGGCCACGTTATGAGAAGACAGAAATTGGAACATGTTGTGACAACCGGAGAGATTTGCGGAAATAAAGATAGGACAAGACAAGACGAAAAGATTCTTGATAGTCTTGTGTCACGGCGCGGAAAATAATTCAACGCACGAATTGACGTCAGAGATCGTAGTTTGTGAAGAGGCATGATTGCTCATGCCAGCCGGCAAGGCACTGGATGATGAAGAATGTCTGCGGACAAACAGTTCATGATTGTTGATTTGTGGATTACATATTGGCATTGGCGGTAATATACGTGGGATAATAAACATGCACAAGAGTAAGAGGAACGTTTGTGTTTGTAAGAATTGTATTTGTTTTTGAAGAGTCGCCTAGTTGGGGGACAAATGTTGGCAGGAAGTCTGCGTGTTCTCACGGACACAGGCGCCCTCGGACAAACTCACGTAACTGTGGGATGTCTGGTACTGCGTCACACCGGTTGTCCACAATATAGGCGATGACGTCATCACACGAGCTAACGCCGTTGCAGAAACTGGATACACAACTGGAATTATGAACAAGATGAACTAATAGAGGCATTCATTGGCACCTTTCCGTCTTGACAGATGATAGTTTGGTACACTGTGCTTCAAAAAGGCTTAATAACTACGACCCATGGCTGTGGCTGATAAGGCCAATTCATGCTGTAAATGTTTGTCCACAGTGGATGCATGTGAAAACATGGTTATTTCCACCATCATGCACCATCTTATGTCTCTCACGCTCTGTGTGTGCTTTATCTGCAGTCATTTTCTCCTTTGTCTGTTTTCCATTTCTGATAGTTGCCCTCCATGCAATACGTTCAGGGGAGACTTGCTCCTATTTGTGCATTAATCATTCCACATGTTAATTCGGATTAATAGAGAATTAATAGAGACAAGCATGCATATATACATGCATACATACCTACCTACTTACCAGGTCAGCATGGCCGAATGGGTAAGAACGCATGTTCTTAAACTTCCTGTGTGCTGATGCCAAGGTAAGCGGTTCAACCCCTACACCGGACAGCTGGACTAAAATGTTGACCTTGACTTGGGGACGTAAATTACAAGTACCTCTGAAGTCAGAGTGGGTTTCCCTGATGGCGAGGGACACTGTTAATAGGTAAATCTAATCCACACGCAAAATTCAGTCCAGCACTACTAGAAGTGTGTATGGACTAATCTTGAGTTCAAAGCGAGCGAGAGCAAAAGAAAAAACATACCCACCTACATACACGCATACGATCGCATATATATATATATATATATAGTTTAGCATTCCTTTACAGGACATCGCTGTCAACATCAGCATCTTTCAGCTGATTGTTGATTTCTTGGCAAGATTACGCTCAGTAGTTTGCCATTGCTTTCTGAGCAACCGGCTCACATACCACGTAAGTGACCGACGTGGAGAGAACCGCTACCAATTCTCGCGCACGTCACGTTACTCACGAGAGTATACGGTATTATGGAGAAAGTAGTGTAACCCCTACCACGGAGACGGGCATATATATATATATATATATATATATATATATATATATATATATATATATATATATATATATATATATACTAGACGACCCGGCCGGGCGTCGCCTAGACCCTGGCGGGGAGTGTCTCATTTAATTCATATCAGTAGTCATTATACATTCATATGCATTTCTTTAAGCGCACGGAGTACACGTTCGGCCCCTGCTCCCGTTCCAGTTACTCGTCTATTTTTGATGCTCCCATTCTCGTTCCCGTTGCTCGTCTGTTTCTGAAGCTCGTAATACCTTTTTATTTTGTGTAAAAATTAAAAATTGATTTTAAACTAACTAACTATTTCTGTTGGATCCGTAGGAGTGAGAACAACATCTGTACAAAATTTCATCTCAATCGGATGGACTGTTCGGGAACGCATAAAGGACACACACACAAAGAAGCATTCTCTTTTATGTATATATAAGTAGATATAGTAGAAAAAAATAAAGTAGATTGCTCCCTTTCCCTCTACAAATCCACACTGTTCATAACTAATTTCTAGTTTAATCAGAGAGTGAGTTCCTTTGGAGCAAGATGGCGGGACATTTTTTCGTCCGTTTCTGTAGCTCATAATGCTTTTTTCTTTCGTGTTTGAGGAAAAATTGTTCATTTTAAACTAACTACTTCAGTTGGTTCCGCGGGAAGGAGAACAACATCTGTACAACATTTCACCTCAATCGGATGGACCGTTCGGGAACGCATAAAGGACAAACAAACAAACAAACATTCTCTTTTATATACATAGAAGGCGTTATATACATATATATATATATATATATATATATATATATATATATATATATATATATATATATATATATATATATATATATATATATATATATATATATATATATATAAGCAACTGCAATCCCTACAAGCCATCCGGATTAACATGTGGGATGAGCATGGGACACCATGCAGAACGAGGTTTTCATCACGGCCCGGCGAAAAACCTCTCAATCTCCCGACATTTCTCCCGCCTCGTGCATCCTCATGCTTAAAGTGTCTGCGATGTCCTGTGTCCATCTCCGTGCTGTCGACCCATGCCTCCTTTTTTAGGAACCATGTATTCCATTAAGATGTTCAGTGCCAAGCAAAAGGTAGATTTGACCCAAACAAAGTACACAGTCAAATGAACAAGTTTAAAGATTGATCACAACCCACTACTTGCAACGCTGTTCGCATTCCGGTACGAACATAAGGCCTTGTCTACGTCAGATTTGATGCACTAGACTCGAGTTTTGCTCTCGTTTGAGCTCGTCAGTAGCGCATATCCTTGACTGGACTCTATACCTTCTCGAACCCCGGATCACTGACGTGTGAGGCGGGATTGTAACCACTAGACTACGCGGCTCACGCTAGACGCGACCAAATAATCAAAGATGCAATGAATGAACGGTCCTCATCATTCGTGATGGACGAACATCCATCACACTATAATATCACAGCGTCACCCATTGTAGGCTATAGATCTTCGGTTCGTACCGGGATACGATCAGCGTTGCCAGTAGTGGGATGTGCTCAATCTTTAAACCTAAAATTCTGAAACAACCAAATAAATAAAAATTAACAAGCATAATAAAGTAAATTTTTGGTCACTGATCATTGAAATGTTAGAAGATGCCACGAATAAAAAAAACAAACACGATGACCCTTGTATAGAGATAAATCGTCCTTCTGTCCAAATAGGAGGTATTTGGCGATATATTATTCTTCAGCACTGAATCAGTTAATGTTCTGCCCTATCCACTGTCACGTTTAATATGGCCAAAGTATTTTGGTTTCCTATTTAGGATTCTATTTCTTCGATGGTAAATTGTTGAGAAGAAAGTCGATATTCTTCATTTCTTATCATACAATATTCTGTCATATGTAATCTTAAAGCCCAAATTTCCTTCTTTAGAGGTTGCAAAATGATGTATGTCTCACATACATATGTTATCGGAGGAAAGAAGCATATTCTCAACAATGTTACTGTAGCTTGTTTGCTGTTGTTGTACCATAGGTTGTTACCACTGTGTAACTTCTGCATTGCTATGGCCTGTCTACGTCTCGCTTCTTCTCAATGGCGCCAGTTGTAGTTGATTATGGTGCTAAAGAATTCAAACTTTATGGCATTTTCACTTTCTTGGTTGTTGATTGGGATCTTTAGTCCACACGTAGTTTTGTGCGTAGACATTGTTTGTTTCGTTTAAGTTCAGGAAAACATGTGGATTTTCACTGTGTCTCTTCACAGGCAGCATCAGCTCTTCTAACCCGTTAGTACCATTTGAGAGGAGGACTGTGTTATGTGAATATATAAGCTCTTAAATATATAATATGAACCAGGATACGTTAAATTCAGTCTACCAGTCACAGCTAGTGTGCTGCGAGCATTCACCAGCCGACCACCAGTGGTATGGTTAAATCAAAAATAGCATCAGAATACACACAGACTTACTCATTGAACAAAGCCAGTATGACTTCCCCGTTTGTCGTGTCATCTACGCACTCAATAAATCTGGGAGATTTCAACATCCAGTAACACGAACTGAAAGCTCGAGCTCTGGTCTCGTCGTTGCAGTCTCGCATTGTCTCGTGTCCTGCAGCGCATTCAGGATTGGGGTTTGGCCTGTGGGTTAAACAGCAATCAAGTTTGTCTTATTGACACTACCGGTAACTGGTCAAGCATTTTAAAATAAAAGTCCATTAAAAGTCGACAGGGTCGACTTCATTGCATCGGGTTCTTATGCCATTTGGCTCAGTCTCTTTCCCCAGCGAACTGCCAAAAGCGTAGCACAAAGCAAGAACTTCGTACCTCCAGTGATGACCCCAAGAGTCATCGAAAAAATTGCACTCCTGAACCGAAGGACGCTGCCAGGAATCAAACCCATAACCTTCAGAAAGCGAGTCAGACGGCTTGACAACTTCGTCACGAACACTCCCAATCATGTATAAACAATTCCTATATTGCAAAGTGGTTTGTGCATTTGCCTGTTGAGGTTGTGGCATAGAGTACAATCCTCATCAATAGAAGTAAAGTGAGTAAAGGACACTGTGTCCTGCTATATTACGCTTTGGGCTAATTGTGATAGCTCCATAGATTTATGCTCCAATCGACACTCGATGGGCGACGGGATCAGTATCACCCCGGCCGCCCTCGTTTCCCAAGAGATATCCTGGTACTCATTTTAGGTTGGGTCTACCTGTGTATCCCAAGTCACTTTAAACAATCTGCCACATGCGAATTCGAACCCATGAACAGCGGGCCGGCAGGCGAGCGTCAGACTACTACGCCACCACACTCCCTGTAAGAGGCAGGGTTATTTTTTCATACAAGTACTTCTCTGGGGTCGACCTGGTCTTATGAACATTGAGTACCAGACACATTTTGGAATCGTCTGGGAATAGACAGCGAGAAAGAAGGAAACTCGTAACTCCACCTCATATATCGTGGCTTATAATATAAGTATGAGTTCAAGAGTCATCTTCATTGCACTAAGGGCATTACCACACTTGACCCTTCAGCCTCTTCAGTAGCCAGTGAACGATACCCATGCTGATAAAAACAAAATATTAGTTGCATATCCTTTACAGGACTTTGCAGTCAACACAAGCATTTATTTCCCCGTTGTGATCTCTTGGCAAGTTTACGATTAGTAATTTGCCATTTCTTTTTAAAGGACCTCACCCATACCATTTCGTAAATAACCAACGCAAGGCGGTCTGCTGCCAAATCGCCAGCAGCTTTGTATCGAACGCGGGTATGCGGGATTACGAACTACGACCGAAACTCCTTCACCACGGAGCACCCATGCTGATGGTAGCATGATTAAACATCCTCCTGTATTTTCCCTATGGGTCGAGTGCCGTTCAGATTATGCTCACTCCTAGTTCAATTATCCTCTCTATGTATGGATCCCCTGTTTTTGCTGCATTTTCCATTCGGTCACAGTGAGTCTTCACCACGTCAGTCTTGCCATGATGTAGTTCATCGCTCAAAGGAGCGGCAACAGCCAGTCTCAGACTGTTTATTTTCTCGCACACCCGCATGTCCTGCGGTTATACGACTTGACACCTCAACTGGTAACATTTACTATGGAACTACATTGACCCTTTCTTCCGTGGCACAATTGTCTTACGTCGCAGACTGAGACAGACAGATTTACGTAGTCGCTCCAGGTCTGACTATATTTGTGCCGTGACTGTCTGTATGTCACAGACTGAGACAGACAGATTTACGTAGTCGCTCCAGGTCTTACTGTGTTTGTGCCATGACTGTCCGTGTGCCGCAGAATGAGACAGGCTGAATACAATGACTGATGAAAGACCTTTCTGTGCTTGTACCACATTTGTATGTATTCGGGGAATGTGACAGAAAGAATTATACAATTGCTCCGAGATCTTATAGTGTTTGTGTCACGATTGTCTGTATGTCGCAGACTGGGAAAGCAAGAATAACATAATTGCTGCAGGGAATTACAGTATTTGTGTCACGATTGACCCCTATGTTCGTGTTTGTGCTACAATTTGCTTTATGCCATAAAGTGAGATAGAAAGAATGTTAGCACAGTTGCAAGGTCTTACTGTGTTTGTTCTGCAATTGTCTGCATGCCGCAGATTGAGAAAGAACATATTTTAGACCTGCGGCATGGTCTTACTGCGTTTGGACCACTAGAATCTGTACATAGCGGATTGAGACAAAATCTGACTGTATTTGTGCCCCGAATGCCTCTTATAATAGTTTTTGTGTCACAATTGTCTGTATTACGCGGTCCGGGACAGAATTACATAACTGTTTCTATGTCTTACTATGTTTGTGTCAAGACTGTCTGTATGTCCCAGACTGAGACAGACAACATGATAGAACTGGCCCAAGGTCTTACTGTGTTTGTGCCACGAATGTCTGAAAGGCCCGTGCAATCATGGACTCTTCCGCTGACAAGCCAGGAAATCGGATGTCCTCTAACAATATTCCCGGCTTGCAGTCCATGGAAGGCAAAGCAATGGTCAAGTCGTTGGAAAGAAATCTGGGAACTGATAATAACATTTATTATTACATTTTACTTTAGAATTAATTATGTTATGAAAGTTGACATTAAGCTTCTACTTTCAGAGTCAAGATTGATAGTTCAAATGATTAGTAGATAAAGTACAAAGAACAGAGCAGAGTTTGAAAGAAAAAGACAATAGAAAACATATCCAAAACAAGATTGAGGGGAAACCGATCATCTGAATTAAATAGGTGAAAACATAAGGCTAATTATAGTAACAACACAATGACCCAGAGTTACAGAATATAATTCACATGATCAAGGTTAATCGGTTATAGTATGTACAGGGGGACGTTTATCACTGATGTGGGACCGTCATTGCCAACAAATCAGCTCTTTCTGCTTCTTTTTGTAGACAGCCGTTAAATCGTCGTTGCTCTGACGATGTACACCGTCCAACAAGCGACGCCAACATCTTTCATTAATCTTGACTATTCTATCTAATAGAAAGAGAATTTGCGCTTCTGCTAGTATACATGTATCTATGAAACGTCTGTAGATAATGCGTCAGTATAATCGGTTTAAGGTATTATCATCGAAAAGCAAAGGTATGTACTTTTTGAATGTTTTAGTATAGACTGTGTTTCATGTGAAATGTCCAAGTGGGAATCCTGCCAGATGAACAAGTGACTGGACGAAAGAGTTGATGTGAAACAGAAATACCGTCCGACAGATAACGTTAGACATTCATATGTTTCTCACAATCCATTACGTGTGACAGATAGTATGACAGCCTCTTTCTATATGTCTCACAATACAATATGTGTGACAGAGAATATAACACCCTCTTGTTTAAGCTTCTCACAATCCATTATTTGTGGCAGAGAGTAGGGAAGACGGGAGAAATGGACCAGCAATTTTGTAGTTTTCAATTTTTGCTCATCACCGGAACAGATTTTATCGAAACATAACAAAACCATGACTAAAATGTTGTACATTCATTTATTTTAAAAGGGGAAAACATTTAGCAATCTATTTCTATATGTTTCTTTACAAAATGCATTTCAAAAATGTATATGAACATGGGGAGAAATTGACCACCATTGGGGTGAAATGGACCAGCACGTGGGAAGCAATGGACCATAGTGGGGAGAAATGGACCTTTTTTAAAAAGAAGCAGCAACAACTCATCCATATTGCTATAAGAAATAAATAATAATTAAAAGGATATTTGCAGTTTTTTTAAAATTATTTTAAGCGACAGTAAAAAAGTTTAATATGATATATTAATCTAATATAAAGTTTTATCGAACATTTATTCCTGCAAGACTTTCTTTGAAGATATAGCCATCTTTGGTCCTAGAAGTGGTTCCAGTGATTGTAGATCTAGTAAGCTGTGCTTTAATACATGTAATTGAGACACTGGCGACATCTTCTACCTTAGGCTTAACAAATTTACCAGCAACCTTCTCACTCTTGCGCAAGAACTCTACCTCAACATCACCATCATCATCAATGTCTTCCCTTACAATTCCTACATAGTAAACACAAGTCTTCTTTGTTCCATATTCACATAGCACACACTGGCCTTCAAAAACCTCACGCACACCAGTCAAGCTAACCGTACACTCCTCATTTTCACCAAATGAAACATCAGAATCTGTGTCATCACAAAACGAAATGTCAGTTTCTGGATCTGAATCAACATCAAGTTCTTTCAGCAGCTGTCTCTTTGCCTTTTTGGGTGGAACTTTTGCTGCCTTTTCTTTCATCACCGCTCTTTCCCTAATTCGATCCATTTCTGGCGTAGAAGTAGCCAGCATAGTTTTTCCTCTTTTCCTCATATTATTTGAATCTTTTCGCGGACCAGCTTTTTGGTAGTCCTCTGAAAACATGAGGCGAAGTAAAGGAAGAAGTAGCTTTATGTTGAAGACTCCCTGATATTTCCTGCAAGTCATCTACAAGGTTCTCAACATTACACTCTTTCTGATTTTCATGAAATTCTTGTGCAGTTTGATCTGTGCTGGTACCACAATGTGGAGATGCTGATCCTGTCTGTTCATTGCTTTCTAAAGTGGCATTTTCACTGTCCTTGCTGATGGGCCTGTTCGTTATTTCTGAAGGCATAAAATCATCTTCTGTAAAAACATCTTCGTTAAAGGGCCAAATACCTGACACTGCAAAGCCTGATTGAATGTTAATGGGAGTTGCCGCTTTAAGAAAAGCGTGGCCTCCTAGATTTGCAACTTGATAGATTGTCAGTGGTGTCCCAACATTTTTCATCATCCATGAATCACACGCATTGTTGTAGACCGACTTCATGGGTCCAAAAACTGAACGGTCCAAGGGCTGAGTTTTAGATGAGGTGTGTGGTGGCAACGTGATCACATGAATGTTGTTTTTCTTGCACAGTTCAAGTGATCAAATGAAATGTGGGAATCGTGATTGTCCAAGATCAAAATCAAAGGGAAGTCTTTGGAAGGTCTTGAATGCTTAATGAAGTGATTTATAACTTTGACGAAATTATCACGGGTCATCCAACCTGATTCATTCACAAGGCCAAGGGAACCTTCAGGTGCTCCAGCAAGCATAAAATTCTTAAAAATTTTTCTGGGAAACACAAAAACTGGAGGGATAATGTGACCCGCAGCTGACACAATGCAACAGATTGTGACCAGTTCTCCTCTTTCTCTGGATGTCACCTGGCCTATTTGCTTCACTCCTCGTGGGGCAATTACTTTTGGCACTTTCTGTACAGTGGTCAGACCTGACTCATCCAAATTGTAGATTTGAGCTCCACTCACATTTAGTTTTGTAATGGTTTCCTTCACAATGTTGAAGAAGGTGCAAATATTATGTTTGTTGAAAGCTGTAGCTCTAGCCAGAGATGTTGCCTCAGGTTGCCTTATGGTCAGCTCGGGATTCCGTCGCAAAAACCCACAAAGCCAGTCATTCCCTGCCATCATTTGCTCATCCCAGGTTAAAGGATGTGCAATGTTATTGACTTTCGCCATCTCGTACGCCAAAATACGAACGTTTTTAGTTGTGAGTCCATGGAACATTCTTGCACAATCTTTCAAGTAACTAGCAAAATCAGCTTCTTGCTTAGCTGTGAAAACAAGGCTATGCCTATAATTTGGTACGAGTCTAGTAGGCAAACCATTTCCTTCTCTGTCTTTTGTAAGATTGTTATTGAGGGTAGAGCGAGCAATGCCGTACTCCCTTGCAGCTTTCCTCACTTTCATTCCATTTTTCACAGCATTAACAGCTTCTCTCATATGTTCCTCCGTAACGAGACCCTTGTTGGTGTTTCTGATGTACAATCTTGGCATCTGAAACAAAAGAGTGACAGAATTATATAACATTTAGAATGGTAGGCCTATTATTTGCAAAGAAATACTGATCAGAGCACGAATGGCGTGCATCTTTAATAAATCACTGAAATCAAATTTGTTAACAGTTTTATTGGTCTAGATTTAGACCCCAGTATTAAAAAGAATCAATAATGCTGATATTCGAATGAAATCTTCAACACTTTTAATAACAACAGACTGCCTTGTCAATTTCTTCTATGGGGAGAAATGAACCATGGGGAGAAATGAACCGGTCCATTTCTCCCCCATCAATCTATTAAACTATTCAGCCATAAAGTCTCTTAAATCTAATATTATATGCTATATTTTTTATATGAACTCTTAAATAACAAGTAAATAAAGATATTAACGTAATTACCTTGTCCTGATTCCTGACTATGCGTCTGCTTTACGATGGTGTCTGGAACTGGAAAAAGAAACTTTAGTGCAGAAAATTTTTCAAACTTTGCGTGGGAACGACCTGTGCGGGAAGTCGATGGCAAATGAAAAATTCGGACTATGTTTGATGTGGAAAACAAACTTATTATGGTTTCACTTTCATTGCATCACAGCCAGGGGCCAGAGAGGGGGTGGTCCATTTCTCCCCTATGTCCATTTCTCCCCAGTCTCCCCTATACCACTCTATTTTATATGTTTCTCATAATCTATTATTATGTGTGACAGAAAATATACCATCCTCTTATGTTTCTCACAATGCATTATATATGGCAGAGTAAACTAACACTTACCGTGATCACAGCTGAAGGCAACCGACAAGCCTGGTACCTGATCTTGGTGCCGCAGCAAAACTACATCGTACGGGAGGAATGTGATTCGAAGTCCACACCCTACAGCCTTGGTTGGGTAGCAAAGCAAAGAACATCTCTGACATTCATTCACGAAAAGTTTATATATTGGGATTTAACCTCTTGGGGAGCTAGAATACTGAGGTATCTATTCAACCTGGAGGGTCCGGGCTACGAGGTGGTCATTCCCTCTAGAGCAGTATTTCCCAACGTAGGGCCCACGCCCCACAGGGGGGGGGGGGGGGGCATTCGATTGTAAAAGGGGGCAATTCAAAAATGGACTCGTACAGAGTTTAAGTTAACCGTATGGCGACTCTCAGTCGTTATTCGAGCTGGGTAAATGTCCAGTATAAGTAATTTCTGTCCGCCATGTTAGTAGCCGTGATTTCATTATTAGAGTTGAACTACTGGTTATTCTGGGCCGGCGCTAAGCTTTTCGCACTATTTGTTCTGAATGGCGCGAAATGCTTAGGGCCGAGATCTCAGTTTCTGCAGTGTTTCGCAGTAACGCTCATTATGTGGAGGTTGGTGTTAATTTGAAATAAGCGTCCGTTAAATTGTTGTAAAAGTCTCGTTGTTTAATATATATATATATATATATATATATATATATATATATATATATATATATATATATATATATATATACATTGTATAAATATAAGTGATACATAAATGGTATGTAAATTCGATTGGTGTGAGATGTGGATTTTAATTTATGAGAATATTATGTTAAGTTGTCTAGGGGATTTGTTGATTCTCTGGTCACTTCAAGAATACAAGTGATCAGGGATATATATGTACCACAAACACCAGGAGAAAACACTTCAATCCTTGAAACAATGGCATCCGTGTGTAGGTTTCCCTTCCCACTTCATCACCCTTTAAATTTACTATAGTGTTAGAGGATATTGATTGTTCCCAACATATACACAACCACTGTGAACAAACACATTTAATTGATGTACACATCAACAATTTTTGGACAAACAGTTCAGGTATTAAATCAAGATCTGAAGTAACATACATGAAAGTGTAATGGCCACATTGAATTTCATTAACAGGCATGGGAATGATTTGCATTATCAAAACATATTAACCCCATTGCCCCCCCCCCCCAAAAAAAAAAAAAAAAAAAAAACAAAACAATGTTATTACAACATCACAACAACCACAAATTGGGTCTACTATCCTTGACCCACCTTACATAATTAAGGCAAATAATGATCGAAGTACATAGAACCCAACATATAAAACAGTTGTTTCTGACATCCTTTACAATTCTCATATTTAAAAATAATGAGTTGGTGTCAAAATACTATACCATAACCTTCATTGAAAAAAATCTATTGACTTGTTACCTCCATGGCATAGAGAAAAAAAAACACATATAAAAAGCAGTTGGTACTAATAATTAAACTAATTAATTATAGTATTCCTTTAGGCATTGCGGGTGGGTATTCTTCTCCAGTGTGAAGCAGTTAATGTCCATAATTATCCGGGACAGAAATAATGTACTCACACTCATGTTCTAATGTCCACTGAAGTTGGCTGCTGACTAATTATAATCCATATTAAGAAATAAATTCACCACCTATCCCCTCCATTGGGGCTGAATTCACAAATCTTCTGTTGCAAATGGCTCGGTGCCAGTGGGAAATTGAGGCCTGGGTTGGTCATACCTTCAGGAGATGCATCTTGAGTCTTGGACCAAGGGTCTTCCCTATATCACCATATCCGATGAAAAGGATGCCGGCCTTTCAGCTTCTCGGCTTATAATATCCGAATTCCAATGAGGTTCCCACAGATTTTTCACCCACCTAGTCATCAGTCTATAACCTATTCGACCGTTGTTGGCATTTAGGCTGACATGGGACCAGCAAAGAGTTCTGATTCAGTATTTTCATTTCAGTGTAGACATACAATGCTGTGAGTTATTCATTTGTTTCATCTGGAAATATTTCCAGGATTTTTCTGCCGCAGGCATAAAGGCATTTACTCCGCTAGCTGCTTTCATATGGTCTTCTAATGGTGTTTAGGTCTGAGATCTGGAGTTGATCTGGCTTATTTCAGGTGTTTCAGATTTTGGAACCTTGAAGTAATCTGGTTTAGTTATGTTTCAGAGGATCTTAAGTTGGTACCTTGGTTGTACTGGCTTATGTTGTTTCATTGTCTCTTCCCATTTGTTTGAGTTGGTTTTCGTATACTAGAACTTGGTGTTGAGTGTCTGGAACCTTATGTTTGACTTTTGCTGCTGTGAGACGTTCTTTCGAAGACTTATCCATTGTTGGATATTAACTTGGTAATTCAACCAACAGTTGAAGGGTTCTCACTGTTGCTAGTTTTAGTAACTGATAGAATATGCCTATAGTTTCACTGATGTTGCCGAGTGGCGAGGCTTCAGGTGGTACTTCTCAGAAGTAAAGCAGACGATACACTGTTGTCAGTTACTCTGTTGATCTTCATCTTTGTAGATTTGTAGATCGCGAAATCCATCCTGGATGTTCCTACTAAAATAGGACTTCATCAATCACGCAGTCAGTTGTCTTCGAATTTGTCTGTTGCTGGCTATGGCAGCTAATGAGTGCAGCAGTAAACATTGAGGTATTGGTCCAGCCTTTGTTTAGGACAGGTTGTCATTTATCATTTACTGGCTGTTGACCCAGTTTCCAGTTGATAGGGAGGCAACGCAGTCCCACCAAATCCACCACTCGCATTGTTGCAGAGAATGATGGTTTTTAGGGCTAAAATGCCCTATCCCCGAAGGGAAAGCACGCCTGTCTCATTTGTTTGTCTGAACCAAAATGGCTACACAAGTGCCTTTGTTTAAAAAGATCGACGACGGTTAGCCAGGTACGTGAACCAAACTTAAGGCCACATTTTAAACTAATGCTAAATAAAATAAGCTACCCTACGGGTTAGTTTTTCTCCTACATTAAGTAAGATACTTAAACAGTAATTGTTAGGGATTGGTATTTTTAAAGCGTCACTAGATGGATGTTAGTAGAGACGTTTTTGTATACCACAATTGGTAATTTCTTTCTTTTTTTTTTTTGTTTTTTTTTTCTTTTCTTTTTTTTTTTTGTTTTTTTTGTTTTTTGTTTTTTGGTTTGTTTGATTAATTTCAGTTTTAGAAGCATCATTTTTCAGAAAAATTTGTCAAATGAAAAAGTTTTTTTTTTTTTTTTTTGGCGGTGGGGTAAATGTGCCATATTTATATATATATATATATATATATATATATATATATATATATATATATATATATATATATATATATATATATATATATATATATATATATATATATATATTTAAATATGCATTTTTAGTCTACGTTTACTCCATTTCATATAAATGTTTTTTTTTAAAATTAGTTTTTAATTGATCTTATAATTATTTCTTTCAGCCCATAGTGAAATGAGTGGTGCAAGCAAGAAACAAATTCGTCAGTATTCGGAGGAATATTTAAAATTTGGTTTCATACCCGCTGTCCACGATGAATGGTCACCTTTTGCCTTTTATGCCAACAATGCTTGACCAACGAATCAATGAAACGAGGGCGTCTTGGGGCACATTTGAAGGCAAAACATAATGCTCATATTAATTCATATTTGAATTACTTTCAAACTTTAAAGAAACATTTTGAAAAAGGGTACTATTAAAGTTTCTATTTACTGCTTATAATGCAACTATCAATCGTACTCTAGACGCTAGGTATCAAATTTTAATATTCATCGCTAAATCTGGGAAAAGTCATAATACTATAGGGGAGAATTTAATCAAACCATCAATATCAGCATTTCTTAAAAAAGGTTCAGGAAAAAGATGACAAAGACATTAAAGCTATGCCACTAAGTAACAGTACTGTTAGCAGAATAATAGACGAAAAGTGTGAGGATATTGAAATACAACTTGTTGAAAAGCTGAAAACAAGAAACTTCTCGGTGCAAATGGATGAATCAACTCTTCCGTCAATTTTAAGCAACAATTTTTCTTCCCCATCATATTAGGAGGACCATCTGCAGCACAAGATGTTATATTTTGCATTAGTATATTATTGACCCTGTCAATAGAGCCTGTTCTTTTGTATGGATGTGAAACTTGGACAATGTGCAGTCAGGCTGAAAAACATCTGATGGCTGCAGAAATGTGGGTTCTGAGGAAAATGCAAAGAATACTATGGACAGACAGAAAAACCAATGACCAAGTACTACAGGAGACAAATGAAAATCGTAAATTGATTAGAGAAATTAGACGTAGACAGTCAAAAATTTTGGACATGTTATGAGAAGAAATGGATTGGAGAACTTAGTGACAACTGGCAAGATTGAGTGGAAGAGACCAAGAGAAAGACCGAGAGGAAAATGCCTGGATGGCTTGGCCACATGGCATGGACGAGACAGAAACACTGAGCTGATCCACGACTCTGATGATTGAGTGAAACGGCGAGTCATGACCGCCTACGCTTACTGGCATGTCACATGATTTATTGATTGATTGATGTATTTTCATGACATGACGTGACAAACATCTCACACACACAGCCACATGACGTAGGTATCCCTCTGTCGTGTCTTTCTTGCACCGAGCCTAATACTCAGTAGTACATTCAATCACTCTGTGGTCTGTAGTACTGGCATAGTCAAATCGTCCCGGTTACTATTTCCTTTCCCTTAGGCAATGGGCCGCACTAAATGAAACACATTAGTATATTTTTCCCACACACATAAATATATATGTCATATAAAAGGCATGCGAATCAATATTTGGAGAAAAAATACATCTATAGAAAAGATAGTAAGGTAACACAAAAGGAAGACCTTCTGCGTAATTCTTCTCATTGATCAAGGATCAAGGATACTTTATTATCAAAGGGAACTGATCATTGTCCCTCCAGATTTGGTCAATTCATACGACGGAAATCACAAATAATATATATATATATATATAACCACCTCAAATGTTTTAATCCTTATTTCTAGACAGACAAACTGACGTACGGGGGAATCACAGACATCAACTCCTACCTGCATTAACAGATGGTACCAGAAAGATAGAGGATACTTTCCACAAGGATACTTTCAAGAAACTCTTGTGTGATTCCAGTGTTAACGTATGGATGTGAAAGTTGGAAATCAACGGTAGCTTTAAATAAAAAAATTAGATAATTTTGAGAACAAATGTCTTAGAAGACTTCTAAACATCCACTGGACAGACTTCAGAACCAATACGCAAATAAGACAAGAGACTAAGCAAGATACAGTATCCAATTTTATAAGAAGACGCCGTTGGAACTACATCAGCCATGTACTCAGAATGGACAAGACGAGACTCCCCTACCAAGCCCTCATATGGTCACCGGTAGGGAAAAGAAAACGGGGAAGACCAAGAGAGACCCTGCATAGAACCATCATCAGAGAAGGCTCATTCAACGGCCAAGTGAACATCCAAGATCTACAACAGGTAGCAGCGAACTGCCAAGCATGGAGAGTCAGGACTTCTGCCCTATGCGCCGCCTTAGGCTCAAGAGGAAAGACTAACTAACTAAACTAACTAACCAGAAAGAAAAACAAAGTATCCATCAAAAGAAATTCACAACTGCTCTTGACACTTCATTCTTCTCTAATGCCCAAATTATAATTCTGTTCCGTTTAAACAAAATGGCGACTCTTACGCAGTGTGTGCTATTTCCGTCAAAGGTCACCTGGCTAAAACCAACAGCCTTTTGCGCGTACACTTCTCTATACCTTCTCCCACCCTCCCTCGTGCAAACGTTCTATTCCTTTCTCCCAATTGTTACATCTCCGACGGCTTTGCCAGGATAACGACTTACATCAAAAAGCCCACGGAATGCTTGATTTCTTTCGCCTTCGAGGCTATCCTGAGAATGTTCTATCTTCACCGCTGCCAGTCTATCAGTCGCAATGAGGCTCTCTCCTCCAGACCGAAACCACGAAATAATAGACCTGTCCTCTCACTTACTTACCATCCCCACAATATTGCTGCCAAGAATATCCTCTTGAGACATCTATCCATTCTCCGGGCGGATTCGACCACTCGTGATGTCTTCTCAGAGGCCCATCTGCTGGCGTATAGGCGGAATCGTAACCCCAGGGATGTGCTGGTCCATAGCAGTCTACCCCAACCTCAACAGTCTCTTCCTGGCACGGTGACTTGTCTTCGATCGCGTTGCAAGATCTGCCCACACGTACTTGAAACCCATAGTCTGACATTCCCTAAGACGACCTTCCACATCCGTGAGGGTTTCTCGTGCATCAGTCACAACGTGATCTATGCGATGACCTGCACACGATGCGACATGAGATATGTCGGTCAGACAGGCTTACGTCTTGGTGACAGATTTAGACAACATCTTTCTGATATCACCAGCGGCGCCCAGAAACCAGTATCCATGCATTTCAACAGTCCTGACCACCGTGGCGTGGCCGACATACAGGTCACGGCCATCAAATCATGCGCATCCCACGAACGGGATCGGAAGACATTGGAACACCGTCTCATCTTCCAGTTGGGCACACTCTCCCCTCACGGCCTCAATGTCCAACACAGCTTCATTTAACTTCCTAACCCCACCCCCTCCCACCCCCTAGCTTACAGTCCATCATCTAGGTACGTGCAGGTCCTTTATAGGACGTCGCAGTCAACTTTCTTGGCAGGTTTGCGTTCGGTGTTTTGCCATCGATTTCTGAACGACCGCGATTTATGCCTCTGTGAGGACCAACACAATGTAATTTTCCGCAGCTGTGTTTCGAGCGCTTAACGAGAATTGCTAATTGTGAACTGCGTCCGCGACATTTTTGCCTTTCCTAAGTTTCACTTTTCCGACCACATGGGCGCTTTTCCACTCCCACTCCCCTCCCGCTTGACCTTTGACCCGTGTACCATACACCCGGTCTATTAATCCATTTACAACTCTACGCGTGTCAGTCTTTCCAAGCAAGGAATTCAGATAAGTACCTTTTATTAGTTTAATATTATCATAGTGTGTTTCATGTAGATTTGTGTCGGTTTGTATTTGTTTGTCCTGTGCTGACGAAGGCTTTGGCCGCAACGTCCAATTTGTCTCTTGTAGTCGTGTTTTAGTAAAGCTCACATTCTACTTCTCGGTTTTTGGGTGATTCATTCATTGCCGAATTACACTGGCGTACTGTGTTACTGGTAACGGAATCAACAGACGTTTATTTGTTCCGGGGCCAATACTTTTTTTTTTTTTTTTCCGCATTTCCATCCTGTTTCAGGATATTGCGGTCAACACCAGCATCTTTCAGCTGTATGTTGATTCCTAGGCTAGATTACTCTCATCAGCACGCCACGACTTTCTGAGCGACCGGCTCCATACTCTCATAAGTCACTTTTGCGATTCGAACCACTTCTAATTCTCGTCGCGTCACGTGACGAGAGTATTCGGGGTAACTGGACTCTTGAGTGGTGCCAAATTTGCAAAAGGTGCCCGCGCGGAATAGAACACACAACGTATGATAGAATCACTCATGTGGACACACATGGTGTTACATTATCACTAATGCGCAAAGTAAGGAAGCAAATGGTATGACATAATCACTCATCGAAGCTTAAGGACACACATGGTATGACAAAATCACTCATGCGGATCTTAAGGACACAAAAGGTTTGACATAGTCACTCACTCATGCGTAGCTTAAGGATACACATGGTATGCCAGAACCACTCATGCGGATTTTAAAGTGTCAAATTCCAGTGAACCATGCTGTGAGAATAAGATGCTGGTGAACGATTGAACACACACTATGAAGACCTGATAATAGCAAAGCTAGAATGCCCTTTCTCTTGAACCTACAAAGAACTAGACGGAAACCTAAATACACACGGTGACGACAATTGGAGATATAGATGGATAATAATAATATGTGGAGGATATGGGCTGAGGTGCAGGAGATAGCTAAATATTGGGCGGTTTCGAATCAATTGGTTGATGGTCTTTGCTTCTATGGCGAATAACGGACAGAAGAAGAAAACAAGACAGAATATGGGAATATTTAAAATAACATACAAGACATAGTTATTTATATGTATGTTACATTGATATGACAGCTGGTATGATCATTCTACACAAGTGTACGAACGCAATATTATTTCTCTGTATATCTAAGTTTTAGAAAATATCAAAGGTAAAAACACACAGGAGAGAAAATAAAGTCTAAAAAAACAGAGTCATATACACGTCAATTAATAATGCCATTCAGATGTTCAGACTTATAAGATCTCCAAATCTCTCCCTGTACATTTAGTTGGAGTCGGTTGACAATAAAATACCTAAACTCCACGGAGAAAACAATACAACATGGACATAATCCCAGCCAGCCCTTTTGTGGTTTCAGAACCCAAGATCTGGTTGGATCAAATATGCCTCTCCTCACATGTAATGTACTCAGAGGAAAGGCCATAGAGACACATAATCAGCATGTACTATTACCATTAGTATAGGTAATCTTCGCTGTCTGTTGCAGATAAGGACGGAGCACGTGTGGGATTGTTTCGAGTGCTGTGTTGTCTGTTCTCAACTCTATTCAATGCATCTAAACTTATATAGCCCATTTGAACTCACATCAACTCATCTAAACTAATTTCACCGCATCTACACTCAATTCATGATGTGAAGTCACAATACCGGTCATACAGACCCCGCAATTCCTTATCTTTGAGAGGGAAAGGATAAATCTGAACCCCAGTTCCTGGGAGAGTGTACTGCAGTACCGCGATAGAAGGATAGCCACTACAGCAAGCTCACACAGATAGATGCACGCCGTGTTCAAAGCTCAACTGGCATGAACACCAATGCATCGAAATTTTGAGTTAAAACTCAGTTTTAGAGATAATTCTCGACCAACCAACCAAAAAACCAATTAAATAACCAACCAACCAGCCAGCCAATCAACCTACCACCTGGGAATGTTAAACCGGTCAACAAATGCTTGAATAACCCGCATGTGTCGGCCGCAGGGCGCAAATATCGTAGCTCTGCTGTAAACAGGCACAACGCTGTTACGTCCAAAACAAATTTTCCGGAGGAACGAAGAAGAAGAAGAAGAAGAAGAAGAAGAAGAAGAAGAAGAAGAAGAAGAAGAAGAAGAAGAAGAAGAAGAAGAAGAAGAAGAAGAAGACAATCAACCTATTAAAGAACCACTCAATCAACCAGCAACTCTACATAAGAACCATTCAGTCAACTAACCAGTCAACCTATCAATGAACCTCTCAATCAGTCAACCTGCCAACCAACCAGCTATATGAAAATCTATTTGATTCTTACCTCCAACACAATCTGATTACTTGCACGATCTTGGTAGTTTCTAACTCTAACGCCATTAATCGCCTCTACAACGTGGATGTCATCATATGCGAAAGGTCCATCAGGCAGATAGTCTCTTGCGGTGCCCCTGGTTGTGAACTACGTGAAGGAAACTTGATAGTGCATGATGTTAAAATACTCGTGACCACAAACACATGCACATACACACACACACATATTTCACGCACAGACAGATACACACTCACAAACACACACGACAGTACAACACTTGAAGGCAACATGATAGTATCTGTAATTTAAAAACACGTGAGCAATACACACATACACATAAAAGCACGCACACACACACAAACATAGATACACATATCGACACTGAGAAACATAGGCAAACAAAACCACAAATACACACACATACACACAAACACTAAAAATCGACACCATTATACACGTACACAAAACGTACACTCAAAAACACACTTAAGTGCAAACAAAATTCACAATCACACACGCGCGCGCGCATACACACACATGTTCACTACAGTAAACTCATCATCAAGTGCCATGCACTAGAGACACCCCAGTAGTGTGTATACGTTACATCCTTGGCTTGCCGACTGTTGCAGGTAGGCTCAAGGTGATGCAGGCGAAGGCATACCTCAGAGTAGCTGCAGACACAGATCGCCCGTTGCATGAGGCTCTAGACCGAGTTAAGGGTCAGCGACTGATAAGAGGGAAATCATGGATGGCTCAGGCGGAGGATACGATCAGACAGATGTGCATCTTGAAGAACATTAGGCGAGGAGAGGAGTGGGTCAGAGTGCCAGCGGAGCAGTCAGACTTCTGCAGAGTTATAATCACATTGACCGGGAGTGCAGGGAGTGGCCAGCAGGGGCCACGGAAGTGGAAATCCAGCAACTAATTCAGGATAATGTTCGCTCGGGTGATGTGATTATTTACACAGATGGGTCGGTGTTGAGAGGTAGGAGAAGTGCCTGGGGGTTCTTAGCAAAAGCTAATGGTCGACATTTGGTGCAGGAGAGCCTGGCATATGATACAACAACATCTAGCTTAAGAATGGAGGTGGAGGCGGTCAGTGCAGCTTTCCGCTGGATGGAGAATACGATACACACACACACACAAACACACACACACACACACACACACACACACACTGTGATTGTAACTGATTCAGAAAGCATGCTGAGGAAGGTGAGGACAGGCAAGCTTCGGGCAGAGTGGCTTGCCTCGCTTCGGAGGTCACGGGTGGCAAGCATCGCCTGAATCTTTTTTCCGCGGCATGCCGGTGTGTTGGGGAATGAACAGGCGGACAGACTGGCTGGCTCTGCAAAACTTGATGGAGTATTGAAGCATAACAAGGCAGACGTGGTTGCGGCCTTGTGGGAACACGTGTACACCTCGGATGAGCAAATGGATCACCATGATCTGGCAAGAATGAGACAGCGAGGAGTGACGAAGGGATCTGGCCGCCGCTCGACGCTCAGAGAAAAGGCGAGATGGATATATAATCACATTGCTACTGGTACTATTGGTGTTGAAACGCTTCGCTGGCTGCTGAGGATGGAGACGTTGCGCTTATGGGGATACCCCGAATGCTGTGATGTCGGTTCCTAAATCAATCAATCAATCAATCAATCAATCGATCAATCAATCAATCAATTATAAGCGTGGGGGATAATGTTTCGCCATCTCGCACTATGACCAGAGTCGTGGATCAGCTCCGTGGTCTTGTCTCGAAGAGACGGAGAGAAGGAGGCACTTTACTTCTCGTTTGATAGGGTAAGCCCTATCCTGCCACTCGTGACAGTAAACTACGCTAAGGAAACTTGATGACGTTAGAAATCATTTTAATCTCTCAAACACACCCGGTCGCACACATCCCTACACACACACACACACACACACACACACACCTAAACACACACCCACACACACACACACACACACACACACACACACACACACACACACACACACACGACAGTAAACTACGTGAAGAAAATGTGATAGTACTTAAGTGAACACCCATGCGCCAGACATACACACAGACATAAAACACACACAAGCGCACATATCTTTCCATATAATTATACAGGCTGCTGGAGTTTCTGTATGTGACATAATGCACAACGAGGCCATCTGAAACAAGACAGAAGTATCATAATGAACATCGTAAACTGATTAGAGAATTCAGGCGTAGACAGTCAACATTTTTTGGACATGTTATGAGAGGAAATAAATTGGAGAACTTGGTGACAACTGGCAAGAAAGAGTGGAAGAGAACAAGGGGAAGACAGAGAAGTAAATACCTGGATAGATTTACAACGTGCCATGGTCGAGACAAGAACGACTCTTGTGATTGAGTGAAATGGCGAATCATGACCGCCCAAGCTTACCGGCATGGCACATGATGGATGGTGGATCATCATGAATGTATCTCAAGTATAGACAGCGAATGATAGCGGGGGAGAGGAGAGGGGGATTTTCTCGGTGGCGAAGTGTTTAAACCTCACGCCTCGCGCTCCGAAGATTGTGGGTTCGATTCCAGGCTCCGTCAGTTAGTGAACTTTTCTCGGAGATTCCTGGGGGTCGTCGCTGGAGCTACGAAATTCGTTCTTTGTGTGACACCTTGCGGAAAGAGACCACACCATATATGATAAAATCTGGTGCAGTGAAGTCGATCCGATCGCATTTAAACGCTCTTAAAAGACAGCAAATAAAGTCATTTGGACTCTCTAGGAAAATGAAACCTGATGATCAGCAGCCGATTACAGCATGCGACCACAACAGATATGGATACAGAGACAGGGAAAGACAGAGAAAGCGAATAATGATTACATCATATAAGAATCAATATCACTGCACTCCCGATGTTTATACACATGCTTCAACTCCCTATTCAGGTTGGTGATCCCAGTAACAATGTAATTAATAGTCGGCTTGGCTTTTCTTCTACGCTTTTGGTAACATAGAGATCCTCTACTCGTTTCCACTGAGCCAGTCTTTTCAGGTATGATTATTCCATGTGTTCTGATGCAATCTCCATCATATCACCATATTACATTTATCATAAAGTATCTCTCCACACAGAGGGGAAGCAGCAGTTAATCTAGTCTGTTGGCATGTTCGTGTGTGCGCGTGTGTGTGCGCGCCCATGCGCGCGTGTGCGGGTGGGTGTGTGTGAGAGAGAGAGAGAGAAGGAGAGAGAGAGAGAGAGAGAGAGAGAGAGAGAGAGAGAAAGAGAATGGATAGGTATATGCCCGGGAAGAGAGGAAGAGGAAATCCAAAGAGAAGATGGATGCAGAATGTGGCAGCTGATCTCCAGATGAGTGTATCGGACTCAGGACATCTTGCTTATGACCGAGAAGCTTTCCGAACGGTTGTGATGAGATGAGGTTATACAGGGGACATGCTACTGAATGAATAAATAATTATATATGTTGTTGTTTACAACTTACAAAGTATTTGCCACGTCTTGCTATCCCATAGTTCCTGACGGACACCTCCACAACTGTCCCGTTATTATACGACAGGCGGAGAGCCAGGTCGAAGCCTGTAGTATAGAACTTACCCTTGACCTTATCATTAAAGGCGTGGACCTGCAGATAAAGGCAATCACTCTGTGAACCAATGACGGCAGTACAAACAAAGACATATATGCTATATCGTTGTTATACGAGCCCGCTACGAGACTCTGCGTGATAAACGGGATTACGGAGAAACTGGTGTAACCCCTCGGCCAGAGAGACAGGCCATGTCGTACTGTCTAGTGCAGTGTTTCCCAACCTTTTTTGTGCTATACCCCACCTAAGCCTTTCTAAAATTCTTGTGTCCCCTCCCCCGGCCCCCACCCCACATATGCATCATTTTTAATATTCAAAAATTGAAATGTTCACTAAAGAAACTTGAATTTTTTTTAAAAAGGGCTCACGGTTCCCAGAGGGGCCAGACCCCCCTCCCCCCCCCCCCAACACCACCAGGTCCCAGACCCCTGTTGTCGGTTGTGTTGGGTGAATTTTTTGTTGTGTTTGTTCGGCGGTTACCCCAGACAAGCTGGTTCCCACGCCTCCCCCTTTTTTGTGTGGACCCTTAGTCTTACTGTGAGCTATTGCCCACAGTGATCCACCAGGCCCACATCTAAGGTGAAGGTAAGTGATGGGTTTTTATTTGATCATCCCGGCCCCCCGACCAGATCAGGCGAACTACTGGGGGGGGGGGGATACAGTAAATGCACCCGATCCTAGCCAAAGGACCGATATGGGTTTTAGGAAGAAATCACTAGGAAATTATTGAGCAAACACAGTAAGTAAATTTTCAAAACATATAATGGAGAACTGAAATTCAAGTACAAAATAATTTTAATGAAAGATTTTTCTATATTATTTTAATTATTAGTAATTATTTAAATTTAGCGAGATCCTTGCGCTTGATGCTTACTGCAAAGAGATTTTATGTCAGGTTCCAATTTAGTTAACTTCAGTCTCAAGTCTCCCCGTTTTGTTATATCCAGCCGACTTCTTCCATTTTCGAATTGCCCCCCTTAACAATCGAATTGCCCCCCTGTGGGGCGTGGGCTCCACGTTGGGAAACACTGGTCTAGTGTAAACTGATTAAGTCCGTATTTTGGTTAAATACTCTTACACTCTCTTGGTGTATGTGATTCGTTCCGGTTTCAAGATGGCGACGGACGGTCGTGTTGTTTTGTGTTCGTTAACTTTTTCGCGTAGGGGATGGATTTATTCATCTCTTGCGTGTAATTGGTGTGCCAGGATGTAAAACCAGGAGTTTCTACTCAAGATCTGCGCGGGTGCTACGGAGTTCGTGCATCGAGCGAAGCCATCCTTGAGTGAATTTTCAGCAGCGTGTGTGGTTTTCAAAGTCTGTGTTTACGTTTTTTCAACATGGCGGAACAACGTGTGTTCTTCGTGCGGTCTGCAGTCAACATACCGAAGCGGCGGGGTAGCCGCGCAGGGAAAAAGAAGCAAGGTAAGCGTGGAGGTTTGAGGCGTTTTAGACTCAAGTGTCACCGTCTAGGACTCAGGAATATCCGTATTCTATATTGGAACTGTGCCAGTGTAAAACAACGGGGCTCTATTTTAGAAACCCTAGTTTACAGGAACGACATTGTAGCACTCCAGGAGACGAGACTGGGCGATCAGCTACTCCAGATTGCCGGCTTCAAATGTTTCTACAACAGACGACATCTTGGAATGGCGATTCTCGTTCGCGACAGCATGGTGGCGTCAGAGCTAGACATGTCCAGTTGGGACAGTGACGATATACAAATACAGGCGTTGAGAGTTCATTCCAGTATACCATTCGTGGTGGTTAATGTTTATGCCCGCAATGCCAGTGTGGACGCCCAGAAGTGGCAGTGCTTAAGTGGCATATTAGGCCACGAGAGAAATGTTATTTTCTGTGGTGATTTCAATGCTAAAGGCAGATCATGGGGAAACACTTCATCCAATACACAGGGGGACGGGGGGGGGGGAGCTCGAGACTGCACTGGAAACCATCGACCTGGTTTGTATCAACAGTGGCTGTGTCACCAGGACAGCAAGCCGTCCGGGCGATGAGGACAGTGCTATTGATCTGGCGCTAGTTTCACCTTCACTCACTACAGTGTGTAGATGGGGTGTCCTAGGACACCATGGCAGCGACCACCACCCGTGCAGCATACTGGTGGAGAAAGGCAGAACCAGGCAGCACAAGCTAAAGGTAAAGACGTTCCAGTATGACAGTACAGGGCAAGATGTGGTGAGTAAAATAAGACGTGACAAGCGCAGAACGTTTCAGGGCAGGAAAAAAAAGCTGGGAGCAGCCACCGTGGTGGAGTTTTGAGAAGGCTTGGGTGGATAAGCGTAGTGCTGTAAGGAGATGGCAAAATGCCAAGAAGAACAGAGCTGGTCATCCTAGTCCCTGCTTGCACTTAGAAAGAGAGATGCACACAAAAGTAAGCTACTTCAAAAAACTGGTCAAGGTTGTTAAAAGCGAAAAATGGGCAGAGGTGTGTCAAAGAGTAAGCACAGACAAGTCACTGAAATTGTTCTGGCGACTACATAAAAGCATGAGTGGTGTAGTCAAGAATAAGAGCATTTCTGACTTCCAAGGTGCTGACCTCATCTGGCAGAGGACTGACGAGGACAAGGGCAAAGCCCTCTTTGAACGCTACCTTGAGCAAAGCAACCAGACAGACATGGGAGGCCGAAATCTGGCCAAGGAGGTCACCTCAGACAGATGCAAGGCCCAGGACACTTCGGATGAAGACACAGTGACAGTGAAAGAAATCAAGGCTGTGCTTCGACGATCAATAAACAGTGCTCCAGGTCCTGATGGCATAAGATACGACGACATTAATAGGTGTACCGACAATGAGCTAGAGAAACTAGCAAACATGTACAACAACAGTATAGGGGGTGCTAGCATCAAGGAGGAATGGTTACACAGCTATCTGATTCCCTTGCCGAAGCCTGACAAAGACCACACAAAAATTCAGGGATATCGAATTATAACCATGCAGAATACAATAGGCAAGCTGCTGGAGAAGGTAATTGCCAGGAAAATATCAAGCCAACTAGAGAGGCAAGGTGTTTTCCCACCCACCTTGGGTGGGTACCGTCCAAAAAGGGAAACCTGGACCAATGCAGCAGTCTTTGCCCAGGATGTCTATGAAGGTTTCCACTCAGGCACTGAAACCGTTGCTGCAGCGATTGATCTTGAGGACGCATACAACAGAGTACCACTGGATTTTTTAATGTTTCAGCTTCTCGAACTAAACATAAGTCCATTCCTCCTTAGTTGGATCGATGCAGCCCTCTTCCAACGGAAAGTAGTGTTTAGATGTGGCAGTTGGACTTCGGAACCAACAACAATATATCCTGGCCTACCACAGGGATCACCATTATCTCCGGTACTGTTCAACGCCTACACAGTGAGAATTACCAGTGAGCAGATCACTGGACCTGGCAGGACATTGTCATATGCCGATGATGTTTTAGTGTATCGTCAGGGGAAGGATAGAGAGGAGGTTGCTGTGGAACTACAAACCGAAGTCAATCGCATAAGTACTTGGTGTGATGAAGCTGGGGCAATGGTCAACCCAACAAAGGCAACAGTGACTTGGTTCTCGTTGAATAATCATATTGTCAACACTCCAACACCAACTGTAATGCTGTGTTCAGAGACGGTGGAAAGAACGCAGGCAATGAATTACCTGGGGATACGGTTTGATCGAAGCCTTGCTTATAATGTGCACATAGACCAGGTGATAACAAAGGCCAAGCGGGGTTTGGCAGCGATGCGGGTGATGGCGGCAGCAAACTGTGAGCAGCGCCATCTATGTCTTCTGTACGAGGGGTTGGTCATGTCTGCTTTGGAGTATGCAATGGCAATCCTGACTCTCAGCCATAAGCAGATGGAACGGATGGAAAGGATACAGAATGAAGCTATGCGCATTATTCTTGGATGTACAAGAGATACAGCATGCAGGGCGATGCGCTACCTTCTTGGGTTTCCAACCATTGAAGAGAGAATACAAGACTGCAGGGCACGCGCCTATCTCAGAATTAACGCAAACACACAACATCCACTGCATAGTGAAATTAGGAAGGTGAAGGGCAGCAGGTTAAAAAGAGGACGGTCGTGGATGGGTCAAGCCGAAGACATTCTTCAAGAGGTGTGTTCACTTGAGGACTTAGAACCTGGCGAGGAGTTGGTGCAAGTGCCAACAGACTTCTGCACATCCTTTTCAGTTTGCATCCAACTTGACAGAAAATGCAGACAAGAAAATCCGGCTGCTGTTGAGGCTGAAGTACAAGCGTTGATTTTCGAGAATTCGCTAGACGGTGACGCAGTCATCTACACAGATGGGTCGGTCGTCCGACATGTGAGAAGCTCATGGGCCTTTACAGCTCGGGCCGGAGGGAGAATTGTGAAGGAGGACTCTGGTGCTTTTACTGAAACCACAAGTAGCCTGACCATGGAAGTCATGGCAGTAAGTAAATCAATAACATGGCTCGAGACACAGACATTCACTAGGGCTTGTTTCCTTAGCGACTCAATGAACATGATCAAGAGGATAGAGGAGGGGTCGATCCGAAGAGAATGGTTGCTGCCTCTGGAGCGGTCTCGACTGGCAAAGATTAGTTTCATCTTCGTGCCAGGGCATGCGGGAGTACAAGGAAATGAGCAGGTGAGGCTACTGTGGAGGGCGGACGCGCCATGGACCAGGCCGACATTCTGAATGCTCTACGAGAAGTAAGACTTTTGCGAGAACCAAGTGATGACTGTGAATCTACAACAATGGCCAGACTGCGAGAGCAGCAAATTAAAAGAGGTGTGGCCAAACAAGAACACTACGCAGGAAGCCAAAGAAGATTGATAAACCAACACAGAACTGGCGTCGTTAGCCGCTACACGCTGCGGGATTTGCTGAGGAGGGGATCCGAGCACTTATGGACTGAATGGTTCGATGTGCAATGAGGATGATCTGTCGACTAACTAACTAACTAACTAACACTCTCTTGGTACAATTCATTTCCTTTATACAATATTGGTATAAATCACAAGTGCACTTTAAATTCAAGCCACACGACTAATGTACTCTCTTAATAAAAGTAGTGTAGACTGAAGTAGAGTGAAGGGTTCTTGTACACGCTGTGAGGTGTACTGGACATATGTTAGGTGCATATTTTTACAGTCAAATCGACATTCGATTAATGATGCTGATATACACGCTGACCGCCGTTACTTCCAAAGACATTATAGGCTGTTTCTATCAGGATGCCTAGATCAATATTTACAGGTCCGTCTCGTTCTGAATTCGAACCAATGAACATCGGGTCGACACTCCGCTATGAAGACTGCCACTCCCTTAGTAGACACCACAAGTATCCTTTAAATTAAGTCATGGACATATTAAATCTAGTTTTGGGTTGTTGCTACTATTGTAATGTCTCATTTAAATTTAAAGTACCGTGTTTAGTTTACGTTCTCTTAGTATTTACTATTCGATGGTTGCTGAAGGTAAAGACGGATCGCGAATGAGGATAACCAGAATGCTGTGCTGTCGGCTCTTGAGTCAGGTCAACCCAACTCTTAGCATATGTCATCATCATCAAGTGCCGTGCCGGCTGGCGTAGGCGTTCATGGCTCTCCACAGATCTCGGTCTTTGGTTTTCTGGATCAACTCTGCTGCTGATATTCCTCCATGCCACCGTCTCAATCCATCCAGCATCACTTCTCTTGGTCTACCTCTGCCTCTCTTCCCCTCAATCTTTCTAGTTGTTACGATGTTCTCCAATGCCTCTCTTCTCATCACATGACCGAAGAAAGCTGTTTGTCTCTGTCTTATTGTTGTATATAATGTTCTAGTTTCATTAGTCTGTTTCAGGCAGTCGTCGTTAGTTACTCTGGCAGTCCAAGGAATTCGCAACATTCGTCTCAGGAACCACATCTCTGTTGCTTCTAATTTCTTCTTAATTTGTTCATTTACATTCCAAGATTCACTGCCATACAGCAAAACTGGTTCCACATAGCATTTCAGCACTCTCTTTCTTACATTCAGTGATAGTGACTTATTGCATAAGATACTCTTCATTTTCTGAAATGCGGCTTTTTCCTGCCCTATTCTGCTCCTAATCTCTGTTGTACATCTTCCATCTGATGTTATAAATGCCCCTAGGTATCTAAAATTATCAACTTGGTTAAGGATTTTCCCTTCTATTTCTATGTCACATTTTGGTGTCACCATTTTCTTTGATATTACCGTTGTTACTGTTTTCTTGATATTCAAGGAGAGTCCTTTCCTTGCACTCTCTGTTACTACAACGTCTAATAATTGTTGTAGGTCTGTTGAATTATCCGCCACCAATACTGTGTCACCTGCATAGCGTATATTATTTATATTATAACCTCCAACTAGTATTCCTGGCATCTCTTTGATCTCTCTCATTATTACTTCGCTATACAGGGAGAAAAGATCTGGTGACAAGACACACCCTTGTCGTACTCCTAGCTTTATCTGTTCGTAACTACCCTCTTTATTTCCCATTTTAATTGCTGCTACTTGGTTCCAGTAAACATTCTTTATTATTCTTAAATCTTTTCCATCAATGTTGATATCTTCCAACATTTTAATCAGTTCATCATGTTTTACTTTATCAAATGCCTTAGTATAATCTATGAAGCACAAATATATGTCGCTCTGTTTCTCTATTGACCTTTCTATTAGTGTCCGTAATGTATAAATTGCATTGTTTGTGCCCTTTCCTTCCACAAATCCATACTGTTCTTCACTAATTTCCATTTTTATTTTCTTTTTGGTTCTTCTCATTATGATTCTGAGTAGAAGCTTAGTGATAATGGTTTATAAGGTTAATTGTACAAAAATCTTCACAATCAATTGCTCCTGGTCTTTTTGGTATAGCTATAAATACAGATTTCAGCATATCACTGGGTAAATATCCACTGCTGTGAATATCATTCAACATTTTGGTTAATATATCTACTCCAAATTCTCCCAATACTTCTAATTCTTCTATTGTGATTTCATCTGGCCCAGCTGTTTTTCCTTTCTTCATACGTTTCATAGCGTCAGCGACTTCTTCTTTCAGAATAGGTGGACCTTCTAAGTTACTATCTTCTGTTAATTCTTCCCTTTCTCCTACATATAATTCTCTAAATATACTCATTCCACCTCTTCATTATAGCATCTTCCTCTAATATTATCTTTCCTGTTTTTGATTTCAAACACCCCGTATTTATTCTTATTTTTCTTCCTGTAAGCTCACTGATTTGTCTGTGCATATTTTTTGTATCTTTAATGGAATTTAATTCAATTTTTTTGCATTGCTCGTTTAACCAACTTTCTTTAGCCTTCCCACATTTATCTTTTATTTCTTTATTTATCTTAGCGTATTCTTGTTTGTCATTTTTACTCTGTTTTCTTTTGTCCATCAATTTTAAGATATCTTCATTCATCCATTTTTTCTTAGCTATTTTGCCTCTCTCCGGTAATACTTCTTTGCTAGTTTGATGAATGGAGTCCCTTAACATTTCCCATTGTTCATCTATACTCTGTATTTTAGTTATTGCATTGCACCTATTTTTCACAGTCGCTCTGTATTGTTCTTGCATTTCTTTATCTATTTTCAGAACCTCTTTATTAAGTCTCATGTTCTTAACCATTTTTTCCCTCTCTTTAATCTTACTTTTATTTGTCCACATAGTGGCACATGATCACTATTACAGTCAGCACCAGGCATTGTCTTTACATTAATCAAAGCATTTCTAAATCTTTTATTAATTAGTATGCAGTCAATTGGTTGCGTATTTTCTTATCAGGGCTTATCCATGTGTACAGTCGTCTTTTATGGTGCTTAAACCATGTGTTTCCAATTATCATATCATTGATATTTGCCCATTCTATTAGCTTTTTCCCTCTTTCATTTCTTGTACCTAAACCATCATTCCCCACTACATCCTCCATTTTTCCCTTTCCTATTTTTGCATTGAGTGATTGATTTAGGAACCGACATCACAACATTCGGGACATTCCCATAAGCGCTCCGTCCCCATCCTCAGCAGCCAGCGAAGAGTTCCAACACTAATAGTTCCAGTAGCAATCTGATTATATGTCCGTCTCGCCTTTCCTCTGAGCGTCGAGCATCGGCCAGATCCCCTCGTCACACCTCGCTGTCTCATTCTTACCAGACTATGGTGATCCATTTTTTGCATTAAAATCACCAAGTATTATCTTTATTTCTTGTGATCCAATTTGAGCCATCGCCATTTCTATTTCGTCGTAAAAGTGTTGTATTTCTTCCTCACTACTGCTTGCTGTTGGTGCATATACTTGTATAATATTTATGTCTA
Source organism: Cepaea hortensis (assembly GCA_963921405.1). Lineage (NCBI taxonomy): Eukaryota > Metazoa > Mollusca > Gastropoda > Stylommatophora > Helicidae > Cepaea > Cepaea hortensis. Next base: position 205,549,276 of record OY992876.1, read on the forward strand.
TTGGTTTGCCTTTGATTTTTACCATAATAACTCTATCTGAAATACATTAATTGACTTGGCTGTTTTTTCGTCTAATATTATTCCTACACCTTTTTCATGTGTATCCCCTCCAGAATAAATTATTGTGTGATTGTCAGCTATAATTTTGCCCGATCCCTTCCATCTCATCTCACTAACGCCTAATATATTCATTTTCATGCTATCCATCTCTCTTAGAACATTGGTCAACTTTCCTTGCTCATTTAATGTCCTAACATTCCATGTTCCTACTCTAAATTTATTTATTTTAGTTAAGATTTTGCCATCAGTAGCTGGATGACGGTCTGGTGTCACCTGTGGCTCATGACTGTCCCTACCGGACGAGGATGCCCTAAGACAGCCATTAACGTCCTTCACTAACTTTGATATATGTTTTGCCATGAAGTCTTGGGAAGATAATGTGGTGGTTTCCCCTTGCCTTCCACATCCACATGGTGGTCTTTTTACCTCTGCCTTTGACAGCCATTTCCGACTGTAAGGACAAGTGAGTGCCCTGCCCTGCTCAGGTGCAGAGTTGTCCACTTATTCCGGTGGATACTCGGTCCCCAGAGCTGTGTTAGCCACACCGTAGTGTGTTTCCATCCTCTACCGCGGGGAGGTGCAGTTGGGATTTTCCCTTCATAAAGTTATGGTCTCTGACCAAAACTCTCCAGTACTTTTAGAGGACTAGCATATGTAGCAAATCAAATATGTAGTTCTTAAATTAAATGGACATACTAGTTTTACTGTCGACTAACTAACTAACTAACTAACTAACTAACTAACTAACTAACTAACTAACTAACTGACTGACTGACTGACTGACTGACTGGCTGGCTGGATGGCTGGCTGGCTGGCTGGCTGGCTGACTGACTGACTGACTGACTGACTAACTAACTTTGTACAAGCAAATATATTTTAACGGTTCCAATTGTCTTATTATATACTCGCAATGTATGTCATGTAACAATCTAGCGTGGTTGTCACGAAGAGAGAAATTGGAGAACTGAAGAGATCACTGGGGAAAGAGGCAAAGGCAGACCAAGAGAAATGATGCTGGATGGTCTGAGACACTGGCATGGAAAAATACCATCAGTAGAGTTGATACAGAGCGCCAATGACAGAGATCTGTGGAGAGACAATAACGCCTCCTCCAGCTGGCAAGGCACATGATGATGATGATGATAATGATGATAATGATGATGATGATAATGATGATGCGTAATCTCGAGTAAATTAATGTGCTGGCTGACCAAAGATGTGAAAGTAGTGAACACAAATATCCATAGCAACAGAAACTTACAATGGCTTCGCATGTTCCTATAGCTTCAGTATTCACGTCCCATAGGTGCAGACTGACGTGAGTGAACGTAAATCGACATGGATAAGGCAATGGCATTTTCTGGTTGTTAAATGTGTTGAGAATCGGATCATTCTTGAGTTCTGCATACGTTTGATCTGTTAACAAAATGTGAAATAAGCAATAGATCTTTCTCGTGATCTTCAAACAACGCACTGTGATCATTTGGAGACGGAATGTTCGAATTCCAATACGGATTTTGATTTCCAAGCTTATATTGTCCAGAATGCTGTCTGATTTCTAAATATGTTCTTTACGTCTTTAAAAAAAAGTTAGTTGCATATCCTTTACAGGATGTCGCAGTCAATCCCAACATATTTGGCTATGCGTGATTTCTTTGCAAGTTTACATTCATAAGTTTGCCATTGATTTCAGAACGACCAGCACTAGTACCTTTGCATGGAAACCAATGCTTTCAAATCTCCCTCAGCTGTGTTTCGATCGCGTCGCCACAGAGCGGGCTATCATGTCGTTTTACAGTGTACACATACGTAATTTCATACTCAGAACTGTTATGTACGAAGTTACATGGAGCCATACAGGACATGACCAACCCAAACAAAACGTTTAGCAATAGTTGCTAGTCGTGTATTCTGGTGCAGGCGTGGTACCGCAATGGCTTTAGCGCCCGCCTTAGGGCATGGGAGTCAAAATTCACATGGAGATAATCGATCCAGCCTAAAATTGGTATCTGGAAATGTCTTAGGAAGTAAACGCGACCGAAATGATATTGACAAAGAGATCCCCCGGGCACCTATCGGCCTGTAAAAATAAAGGATGGCACGATATATCTAATACTCCTAGGGGTGTAATGGATTTTCAAGGTCAGGCTAAGATTCGTCTTCTAGACTTAGCCCAAGTGTGGGCTGTGTATACGATTGTTTGTTCATTGTCTTGCCTATTGCTTTGTCTCACCACTTGCAATTTCCGCTGCAATTAAATGTCAGTGCACTTTGTTGTACGCTGCCTGTAGGCTCCCCACTGTAGCTAAATGTCAGTGCCCTTTATTGTATGTTGTCTGATGGCTCTCTGCAATTACTAAATGCCAGTTCACTTTGTTGTATATTGTCTGAAGACCCTCCACTATAACTAAATGTAAGTATCCTTTGGTGTATGCTGTCAGAAGGCACTACGCTATTATTAAATGTCAGTCCACTTTGTTGTATGTTGTCTAAAAGCTATTATTACTAAATGTCAGTGCACCTTGTTGTATGTTGTTGGAAGGATCTCCGCTGTAACTAAATTTCAGTGCACTTGTTGTATACTGTCTGAAGGCAATCTCGCCAGAACACAACATGCAACATAGAGCTACAGACAAGTACTTACTGATCGTGTAGCAGGCAAAGAACCCGTCCCCTTTTGTGTACATTGGCATGCATTCACACGAACCCTGTACACACCTGGCCTGACCAGCAACGCATCGCTTGCCTGTAGAGCCACATGGCACTGCCTCTGTTTTGGGTTAGTAAAATGAGATTGGTATAATGGATTTGTTAGTATAATAAGATAAATATAAAGAGATTAGAATTACGCGATTGGTACAATACGATAAATGTAACGAGATTAATACAACGTGAATAGTATAATAGGATTTGTAGAACATAGTTAATATAACGAATCTGGTTTAACGGGATTAGTATAATGGCATTCGTGTAATAGGATTTGTATTTTCTGACTGGTATAACGTAATTACTATAAGGATTTATTTATTTTTTTTTTTTTGGGGGGGGGAGACAAATCCCGTAGCAAGAATCTACTGTGGCTATGTGATGTGTAAGAGCTATCACATTTCTTAAAACCTGACTGCACTGAGGAGTATGTGGCAAGTCTTTCCCTCATGTAGCGAACGACACGACATGGGGTCGAACTCTCGTCCGACCGCGCTCATGTCCATTGTCAGCGTAATGGTCACCATTACCCCACTGCGTCAGATTAATTAGAATAAGTGGATTCGTAATAGGCGAGGATGAGCTAAAATAACACATTGATAAGATAGCTGGTGAAACTAAACCGCATACAGAATGACGCTATACGTGTGATCCTGGGATGCACAAGAGACAAGCAGGTAGTGTGTATACGAAACACCCGGACTTTACTAACAATTGCGAGTAGGCTCAGGGTACTGCCGGCTAAATCATATCTACGAGTGGCTGAGAAAAGAAAAATGTCAACAACAGAAATAAGATTCATGAGAATAATACCCAATGTACAGGCCAAATGGAACCAGTAGAAGAGGCTGACCATGTAAACGATTGACAGAGGGAATAGCAGGTCCATGGGAATATCGATACATGAAGCCCATAAACGGGCACTCTCCCGCTGTTTATGCTTCACCACGACACCATATGGTACAAGAGGAACACGATGAGATGAGATGATCACTATGTGTGACCTCTGTTATACGCTCCGGCAATGCACTGAAGACTGTTATATTATCATTACCTTAATTCCATAAGAAGTACATACTAATTTATTTTACTAGAATAATGTCATGTGATTAAAAAAATTAATACCTGTATATGACTTTTAGTTGACTTGCCTGAAACTTACCTACACAGGAAAGAAACCAGTAGCACAACGACAGTACAATGGCCGCTGCTTTAAGCATCATCTTGTTTAAGACTACAGACTTCGTTGAAGCGCTAGCCAGGTCCCAGTTCTGTGCGTGACACAAGTAAAGTGGTAGACTGGTTATAATATAGTTTCTTTAAACGAGACGTGCTAACGCAGTGGCTAGCATGCTTGCTTGCCGGCCGGATAGTCATGTGTTGGAATCCCTACTGGGGAGAAATATTTACATTGATCTGGGCTGCTAGGTCGACCCAGCCTAACTTAGATACCAGCATTTGTGCTGGGAAGTAAAGGTGGCATGCGTGATACTGACCATATCACTATGTCCATAGGTCTATATAAATAGGGGTCTAGCACCGATATATCCAACGCGTCTTAAGGCGGGTAAAGGGATACTTTACTTACCATATACCGAGTATACACCAAGGCGTCACATACAGACAGACAGACAGACAGACAGACAGACTGGCCGGCCGACCGACCGACCGACCGACCGACCGACAGATAGACAGACAGACAGACAGACAGACAGACAGACAGACAGACAGACAGACAGACAGACCGACCGTCCGACCGGCAGGCAGGCAGGCAGGCAGGCAGGCAGACAGACAGACAGACATAAAAACAGGCAGGATGCGGCAGAGATAAAAGAAAGTAGATGGACGAATTGGCAGACAGACGGATAGACAAATAGGTAGGTTGGTAGGTAGTTAGGTATGTAGGTATGTAAATAGGTTGGTAGATATACCGGGTGTTTTTACTTAATTTTTCAGATTTTTTCTACATACAAAGTTTAGTAAGACTTTACAAACACCCTGCATGTAGATAGATAGAAAACTAAACAGACATAAAAACGGATAAACAGGCACACACTCTCAGACAGACATAAAGCATAAAGGCAGGTGCCTGACGGGCCGGTATTCATAGGTTCACATCGGCATCGACGTGGATCTTTTTAAATTGACTTATGTTCCCAGTTCGACCCAGCCTAAAATTGCTACCATGAAATGTCTTCGGAAGTAATGACGACAGGCTCTAATACTGACAATATTACCCACCGAGTGCCGTTTGGTGAATGAATATACAGGGTGTATTTTTAATGACTGTGCAGTGTTTGAAAATATTGCTGGTCATAGTTTTGTAGTTACCTATTATGTTCGTGAGCTTTAAAGAGGGTGAATACAAAACTAGGACCGGGTATATTTTCAAACACTGCATAGTCATTAAAATACACCTTATATTTCTGTATAAATGTATCTAGCACAATACACGCAATGATCCATAAGGCTTGTACAATTTCCATTACTTACATTTCTTACTTAAAGTATTTCCGTTTCGCAGATTTGCTGTTTAAAAGCCATGTTTCTCCGATGGTCAGACAAATCTTGTAGATTGTCAGTATTTTAATTCTTGGTACTTTGACTAGGTATATCTAAAGCGTGCATTTGTTAATACAGAATTGTGTTTATGCTTTTAAAATAAATACAACGCTTATTCTAACTGCTATAAAACCGATAGAGAAAATTCAACCAAGAAAGAAACATGTACCTTAATAAAGAAACAGCTGTAAAGTATGTACGTCTTACATGATTTGGTATTACTATATAGCTGAGTTTCAGAATGGGCTGTCTGCTCTGAAATGTATTATTTTATAGATTAATATGTTCTAACAATGTAATTAAGCTTTCGGTTCCATGAAATATAATATTCGAGCTATGACCTTTATGATCCAACTTGTGATTAGATCAATAATGAGGCGAATCGTGAGCTTTGATACTGTTTACTTGTGACACGATCGATTGGTGTGATCTATTACAATAGCAAGTGAAGACATTGAGTACAGACAACTGATTTACAAACTGCGAGGAGTCATCGTGTCATGGAGAGCTCATGTTTTAGCATCCTTTGTTATGTCACTTTAAGTCGCGGTTACCAAACTGGATATACAGAGGGTGAAACGCTGCGAAGTTAAACACAGACGCCGTAAATAAAATAATCCACGATTTCTTGTCATTTCAACCAAAGCATAATTTTCTTCTCTTCAGAAACTATATAACTCTGCAGTATGCAGCTGCCGAGATGCAGTGAAATATGCCAGGCAATAAATCGTGCATTATTTTATGTATGGCCTCTGTGTTTAAATACAGGGGTTGGTTCATTAAATGTTCATGAACTAGGTCAGCCAGTTCGAAGACACGCCACTCACGGTGTTCTTTCTATTCGTAACAACTCTTTTCAGCTGAGCATAATTCTCTGGCTCAACGTTCTAGCCTCTTTGCGTGATGTTGTTTTTCCAAGCTCGAACTACATTTCTCTTGCCTTCTACAAGAGGCTGCGAGTGTCTGTCGCTTAAGGGTTAGTGAGTGCAATTTGATATTTCCCCAACTTCTGGGATCGAGTGTTCAAAATCATCTGCAGGCCACTAGAGAGAAGATCGCTTTGTGTTGATTTCTAAGAGTGGAATGGTTGGTAGGAGTGTCGACGGCTCAGAAAGCAATAAAAAAACTACTCAACGTTAAACGATCTGGTGAATTAAAAACAACCAACGCATGATGGGGTTGATTACAACGCACTGTACAAATAGGATATGCAACTAATTTTAATTTCAAGAGACTGACCATAAGTCCCCGAATAGCCCTGGCTATGAAGTAGAAGAAAGGAGTAGAGATCATGGAAACTTGAAACCGTGTATTGTGCTTATTCTGGTTCAGTTTAGCCATCGCTTGAATTGACAAACTCATGTCATCTGTGCTTGACAAAGAAAAGACACTGGGGAAAGACTACCCTATTTTTCGAACTAAACCAGTTATCGTATGCTAGTATGACTTCTCTATCATTATCACAACGATTTGCTATATCATATTTGTTTTTAAGACATAGGAAACGAAAACATCTGATGGAGCCAAATCAGGGAAAACGGGTGGACGTAGAAAAACCAAAATATTCAAATTATTGGCTTTTCGATGCACAAGTCGTGCTTTGTGAGATAGCGCGTTGTCTTAAGCAAAGTTAGATTATACGGGCGTGCTATCGTTTATTTCCTGGCACGAGTCAATCTTTAGTTTGGTAATTTTTAATTTTAGTCTGCATGATACTTGCCTATTAACCGCATTTCCACGCGATAGATAAACTTTCAATATGACACTATTGATGTTCCATAGAGCAACCAGCAGCACTTTTCCTGCAGATTTCTGATCTCTCGACTTGACAATTGTTGGGAAGCCTGGGGGTGTTTAATTGCTGGAAATGTTAGAATTGAGGACATGATGGTGAATCTAAGACTTATGAGACATGCGGTAGCGTAGCTGCTCGACTTTTGTCTGCCAACCCGATAGTCGTGAGTCCGAATCAACATCGAGGTGGATTTAAACAAAAAATTGACCTGGACACCAAAGTGGGTCGAGATACGTGGCTACCAAGAAATGTGTAGGGAAGTAATGGCGGGTGGAGCGATACTGAATAATTGTGGAGATTAATATTTAAATTTGGGTCTAGCACAAATTGCCAAATGCCCCTTAAAATGTGAACACGGACCATTTTAGTGTTGTTGTAAAGACAAATAGTTATGCTTCGAAGCACACTTGCTCCTTCTGCGGAGCGCTGTTGCCATGTGGATGTGCTAGGTTCGAATCCCAGCATGGTAATTGTAGCTTTCAATGTTCATACTGTCTAGTGTGCCTTCGTATCTCTACTTCTTTCTTCTACTTCTATTATCGCTAACCAATACAATGTGAATTTATTTATATTTATATCAACATGCTCTCTAACTGATGCTTTCGAGCAGCTGTCGACAGCAATTGGCTTAAGTTCACATGTCAACAGGCGTGGAACTTATTGAACACAGAGTGTTCTCATATTTGCTTCACTCACTTTTAATGCACTTGCTAGCCCCGTAATTGTCAATTTACGATCCTGGTCAATGGTTTTCTTAACCCTATTTTATTTCCGATCTTACACTTTGTGGACGGTCTCTGGGATTTTGACAGATCAGCAAACTTTAAGCAGTCAAACTTGAACTACCCACGCCAGATTTTACCGAAGCAAACAAAGGGCAGGAATCGCGAAACCCCATTTCCATCTCTATGTGTATGTTTGTGAGTGCTTTACCGAGAAACAAATGGAATTTTATCACAGCCCTGGCCTCTGATTTTATTTCTCCATTGTTGTGACAAATCGTTGGACAAGCAGTTCCGGTTATTAGGGCAGATTTCACCATGTTGAACTCGTTGAAGAAACAAATGAATGCTTCAAACGTATAGTAATGTGATAGCGTAAAACTGATGCACCTTGGTGTCTACAACAAACCGATGCACCTTAGTTTGGTCTATCAAAGCCGTATGGTCCTGGCCACCACCGGAACTCGGCTTAACAAAGGAATCGGAAGCCAGTTTTGTTTTAGCAGTCCTTTGTGCTGATGAGAGATGCGGGCAGCATGGCCTTCAGTTCAGTGCTGTTCTGTTGTTGCCAGGTGTGGGAACAATTCCCTGAGTTGATCTATGTCAACTAATGTTGTGACAAAACTGTAAGTTTTAACTGATTAAGTTTAAAATGTTTAATTTAATAAATATTTGATAATCGCAGCACACGCCAGTTTACCAACTTGAAAGTGTTTACATGGTGGACCAGGCGTGGGTGAAAATAATTGCTAGTTAGGTGAGCTTGTAGGAACAAAGAAATATAAATAGATAATATGAATAAGTGCTATTGAAATGAGCTGTTCTACAGAAGGATTTATTATCCCTAAAGCTTTATGAAAATAACATGTAACACATAGAGATGTCAGCAATCAGACAATGGTGATGTGAAATATGTAGAATAGGTCATTGATGGTGGCTAAGTATCATAGAGACTGATGTCATGTCATGCCAGCCATGCTGGCACAAGATTATTTTGTTGGGAATTATTTTACATGGTTATCCTATGGCATTAATGTGTTACTGGCTAAATAGATATGTGGGAGATTCACCAAAATATACAATGTGTGGGGTCATAAATTAGTTTATAGTAAAGACTGAAATAATGCCACATGGTGCCATGTAGGCCATGTTGGCATGGAAGGGAGTAAGTGCTTGTGAGGTTGCTAGAAATGAAGGTTACTTAACAACAGAGTGGTGAGAATCATATGTGTATGTGTATACAGCAGCAAGATATGTTTACAGGATTATTCTGTGATTATGGTGAGCATCACATTGGATATTTGGTCAAGTGTTGGGTATGAACACTCCAAAGCAACAATGAGTAGGGGAAAATAACCATAATATATGTGTAATATTTATAACATGTGTAAAGCAGGGAAGGGTACTTACATGTTATATGTGGCAATGATGGGTTAATGGTTAATATATGTTGTTAGGCCACATAAATAGTAATTGGGGAGAAATGAATACATTGATGCTATGTACTTTTAGTAGGTACACAGTTAACTAGAATAGCCTGAATGAATCACTTCAGTGCCCTTTAATGTTAGAATTATACACAATTTGGCAGTTCAACAATATTCAACATAGTATAGGAATTGGGTGTTCAACAGTAAGTGAAGTCTGGCATCACATCTGTTACCAGAACGCAGTAATGTTTGTGTAGGTGTATCAAGTTGTTGATGGAATCAGTGACTGAGATTCTGTCCTAAGTTAAGCATGGCGGTTGTCGCACGGTGGAGAGGATGTGATTTAGTACTGCGTACCACCCTTCGCAGAGATTTTAATATGTATTTGTCATGTGACATGAAGCTTAAGATGGCAAAATTTATAACCGGTGTATCATAGGAAGAATGGTGGGGAACAGAGCGCACAACTGTACATTTGCTGTCCACTCACAAATAATATTACACTGATTGTGTTGGGCCTTGAATAACACTTATTGGTCATTAGTGTGTAATAATGACATAATATATATAGTACACTGTTTATTATATTAGTACTAATGTTCTGTATCCTGCCATGGACATTGTTATGCTTTGATCCTGTCTCATATGGATGATGCACTCTTACTTGATACTATGGTGTATTTATTTTATGAACTGTCTTAAGCGTATCAGAGAGTTCCTCAATTGAGTTCCTGTGTAATACATGTTTATCTTTAACTTTCTGTGAATGTTGTGATTCACCCATGTGCAAGTGTTGCATTTGCACATTCTACAAATATGGTTATTCCTGTTTCCTTTGTTTTTCATAGTTAAACATGTTTTACCTGTTGGTTATTAATTTATAATATCATGCGGTAATGTGTGTGATGTCATATTGTTGTTGATATCCTTTATCAAAACATGGACATTGCAGGAGCAGTGTGTCCTATATCATATGGCATCCCTCATAAGTTTAGGTATTTAAATGACAGAAGATGGGGGAAAGGTGGTGCATTGGGTATTATGATTGTAGTGATGGCTATGGTGAGAGTGACCATTTGATGATTGTGATGGTGATTAGGATTGTGGTGATGACTATGTTGAGGCTGATCATGTAGTGTCAGCTAGGATGATTGGGATGATTATGGCTATGGTGAGAGTGATCATTTGATGATTGTGATGGTTTTATGTCGCGATGTATGTTATATGTCTGGGTTGTTGTCGGTGACTTGTGTCCTGATTGTTGCTGGTGTCATGTGTAGAACTGTACCTTTGGTATATTGATGTTGTCTAGCTGTCATCAGTACAAAGGTGTGTGTCCTTGTGATGCCATATTGAATTGCATACCCTATGTCTGCTGGGTTGCTGTTGGTGCATTGGACTGTATTTATGTCCTCTATGTTCACGTTCAAATGGTGTTGTCCTGTTAGAGTCGTTGTACACCGGTGTAGCTGAGTTGTGTTCGGTGTTGATTTTGACAAGTTGATTAGTATTGCTTTGTAACATTGGCATTTATGGGGGGGGGGGTATTGTCAGCCAGTGCTGTTGGGGATGAGAAGTTGTGTTGGACCAGAGACCTGTAGGTAATGACCTCCCTGAACTGAAGACATTCTGTAAGTGAATGCTAGGCTGTATGGGGAGGTGGAGCAGGCTGAGGTTGCTGCATTAGAAGGTGTTCCATCCTAGCAATATCAAGTGTAATCTCATGACAGCAGTGGCACAACTGGAGAAGACAATAAAGTGGGTGATCTGACGATGCAACATTGACTGTTGTATTTAACAATTAGAGATGTAGTCAACTTGAAGAAGGAGGTAGCAAAGAATGATCATAACAGACATCAAGGGTTACCTCAGAATAACAAAATGGATAATTAGATGTGGGGCAGTTATGATCTATGGGTTAATTCAAATGTTATATTGCATGTGCTCATTGCTTCATGTGTTTAATATGTTGTCTTTACCATGATAATCATAGATTGTGTTTTCCATTGTTACAGGAGCGGCTGACTAGTTAGTGTCAGCAAGCCTGGGTTCTTGGTGGGATAGTAAATTGTGTCACAACTCTTTGTTTATGTCGTGTCTTGGGGTTTATGTTGTGTAACCTATAGTTTTGTAGTGCCTTATTGTCTGTGCAGTGTTGCTTGTGTCAAGGTTCTTTATTGTGTCAGTCTAACCAGCTATTGCTTGGAGCACCTGTGTTGTGTTACTTGGTGTACCCTGTTGTCTTAAGTGGTGTTGATTGGTTGGGTGTTACCCACTGTTGATGTTTGATATATACAGTTGTCTGTTGTATCTGTAATTGAACATCCCTTATTGAATGCTTCATTCAATGTGTTTGAACACAAATTGTCACCAAAATTTGTAGCAGTTGATAAATAAAGAGCTGTTTTTGTACTGTCTTTGATTTGTTTGTTTAGTCTCTTTTAGTTTTTACAACCACTATTTCTATTACAATCTGACACCTTAATCCATTGTCTGGGCTCTAACATGGTGTTTCCTGTGTGAACATCTATAAAATAGTTTCTGCCTCTGCCCGAGATCTCGTACATCTTCTTATCTAATTACTATCATCTTTTTTTGTCGGTTGAGGCGGTGTGAGGTTCTCTCTCTTTTCACTATTTTTCTTCTTTGGCCGTAACGAAGTCAGAACTACTCTTTACCTCTTAGCACCGTAGTGAAGGAAGCATCAGTCTTTATGATTGTCTCCCTTTGTCTTTTACCCTCGACTACAGGAACAATATGAAGAGCATATGTGGAATATGTTATTTAAGAAAAAGCATCAAGATTTATTACAAAAGTATGAAAGTTATATCAGCAAGTTGTGATATAACTGTACAAAGCAACTGTTAGGAATCAAGCAAGCATCTGTCCTAACCAGACAAGGTCTCCGCAGGCATTCAGTTGCGCATCCCACTTCTTAGGAAGACGACAGATACCGTCCGCGAAGGACTGTTGTTGCTCGTTGAACCTTTTGATCACCGTGGCCATGCCGTCTGCATCGATGTGGAATCGTTGTCCTAATATTGCTTTTTAAGTATTCCGAACAAATGAAAGTCATATAGTGCAGATGTAGAGTGTGGGTTGGATCTGGCAGAACTTCTCACCCCTTCCACGCTAACGCTTTCTGCATAATGTTCGCGGCATGCAGAAAGCATTGTTGTACAACAGGATCACGCCGCTCTAATAAATGCCGTGTCGCTTAATCGTGATGGATTTATACAGCGTTTCTAGTGTGGCCTTGTGGCTGAAAGCATTGATGTTAACATCCGGATACATATTGGACGATTCTCATACATGAATTCTCCTTTTACTATCACGAAACTCATTCCATGCTTTCGTGAATGTATTCAGCGTTTCTAATGAAATGCAGGATACATTCGGCACATTATTCGATTTATACAAGGTTGTTGACTCATTTCTTGTATGGTATGTACCAATCATACCCACATTTAACCACTCTTGTCTCTATGTGAGGAATGGTTTTAATTGCTTCTTCATCTCCTAACTACGACACGAAACAGGCTGATTGATGATGATGACACCAGGCTGGCTTTGACAAACACTAGACCGCGGACTTTGAAACTGATTCCTTAGATGCACGTACAACCATCGCTGTGCATGTTCATTTAATTAAATACTAATAAGAGTTATATATTTTTTTTTTAAATCTGGCTTTTATGTGTTTTCTTTCCCAGTAACATGCCTATTTATGAACATATGGCGGACATTGGCCGTCTACCTGACTAATGTGCAGGTTGTCGGGACTAGATACAGACTGGAATGTAAGAATGATTTAGCTGCTTTGCTTACTTACTGTGGCTGATTAAATATGACAATTGTGTTACGTCGCAGGATAGTTACAGTTCTCCCAGGACAGGAGCATTTACTAGGATATGATTATAACTAAAGACAACAATAACAAATAAGTCCCGAAGCTGCTACAGGTATGTAATGTGCTATTCATTCACTTTTTCCCCCCATTACAAAACGTTGCAGTCAACGTCAACATTTTTCAGCTGCTGTTGATGTACTAGGCAAGATTACGCTCAGTAGATTGCCATTGCTTTCTGAGCGACCGGCTCATATACCCCGTAAGTTACCTACGCGATGAGAACCGCTACCGATTCTCGCGCAGGTAACGTTACTCACGAGAATATACGGGAATACGGAGAAAGACGTTAACCCCTAGGCCAGTGAGACCGGTCACATTTATTTGCCACCATATAAAAATCCACATCTCAGTAACCAACTGAGGGAAAATGATGAGATTTAGCATATAAACTTATCATTATATCCATCCAACAAAATAATTTTTGTTCTGGAGATTGTACAGCAGATTTAAATGTTTGTTTATATGCGGTATATAATTTACGGGTCAGAGATAAAATGCATATTATAGAATCTTCACCCAGAAACATAAGCGCTCAATAGTTAATTATCTCGTGGTACACGAGAATGACCTTATGGCAAGAACCTCGCGCAGTTAAATGGGAGTGTTCAGAGGTGTCGTCAATAATGTGAGTACTTTCATGAAACGTGATTATTTTATAAATCTTACCATGTATCGCTACATGTGAATGTGTTAATATTATTGAACGGGATTGAATGTGGAATTGTGTACACCATGAAGTTTAACACATATTTTTATCAAGAAGCTGATCGTAGGAAAATTTTTCATACTATTAAATATCACGAGAAAAGAACTGTGCATGCCTTGAGTTTGAGTAAACGGTCATTTCGTTGATAGGTGCAAACATCTGGAATGAAACCAACACGCAATAAGCAAACGGTAGGTAGAAAGGCAATAATAGACAGCTTTGACAAGGATGTCATAAAGAGAGCTATTATAAAAATTGTGGATGCCAAAGAAACAGTGACTATAAGAAAACTTAGGGTTTGGTTGAGAAAGAACGATAATATTAATATAGAGCTATCCAAAACAACGTTGTGGAAAATTATAAGGACATTAGGCTTCACGTTTAGAAAGTACAAGGGAGGTAGAAATATCATTTGCGAGCAACCGCATTTAGGACACACCAGCATCTTTCAGCTGTATGTTGAGCGACCGGCTCTCATAAGTCACTGGCGCGACTCGAACAACTTCTAATTCTCGTGCGCTCACGTCAACCACGAGAGTATTCGGGATTAACGGAGAAAGCTGCTAACCCCTCGGTCAGGGAGCTGGCACATAAGGGAAATGCGCAAAGACAAGTATGACATAATGTATTTGGATGAAACCTGGATCAATGCGCACCACACAAGTGAAAAGGAATTACAATCAGTGGATGGAAAGATAAAGCGATATGTGCCCAGTAGTAAAGGACAGCGTTTGGTCCTAACCAATGCTGGTAGTACTCATAATAGCTTACTACAAAATGCTGGACTCGTGTTCGTATCAAAGCATACAGACAATAGGGATTCTCATAATGAGATGAATATTTAGAGATTGGCTCGAGAATACAGTGCTTCCATCCCTTAATAGACCTTCTTGTCCAATCGTGGACAATGCATCATATTACAATGTTGTTGCCCAAGAAGACAAAATACCTACGGCATCGAGCACAGAGGTAGCAATAAAGATATGGCTCCGAAAGGAAAATATACAATTTCCAGAAACGCATTTCAAGCTACAGTATTTGTCTCTTGTAAAACAGGCGGGGAAAAAAGCAAGAAATATCAAATCGACAAGTTGATAGAAGAGCAGGGCCATAATTGCTTGAGACTTCCGCCGTACTATTCTCATTTAATTCTTATAGAAATTGTGGGGGTATAAAATTAAAGGACAGGTGGAAGCTGACAATACTACATTCAAATTGTATGTCGTCAAGATACTAACCCAGTCCGCGCTATTAAATACTGATAGGCCTACAAGTTACTGGGGAAAAAAAATGTGAGGACCATGTGTTGAAAGAGAAAGATGACAATTGGAGAAAGGATGGATTGAATGTTATGCAACCGAGAGCAATCATCAACCTGGAATCGTCTGACACAGATTAAGGTCTGGACAGATCGCAGACATTAATCCACACGCACACTTACTGGGGTATTTTGCTCCAACTATTCAGAAGGATTGCAGGCCCTACACATGACAGCGTCGGCACAAACAATATAATTTGTCAATGGCAACAGTTTGCATTCCCCAGTAATTAATTTTCAGTTCTGCAAGCCCTCAATGGTGACAAACAACTGACATTGAAAAAAAAAAAAAAACAACAACACTAAATGCACTGAATACCAACATAAGAGTAATATTGCGGTGAAAACTTACATATTCTGGCAAAACAAGAAACGTGAGAACAAACACATTGTCAAATTAGGGGACAACACACGAACATGCCCACTGGACAGATTTCAGAACCAATACGCAAATAAGACAAGAGACTAAGCAAGATATTGTATCCAATTTTATAAGAAAACTCCGTTGGAACTACATCGGCCATGTACTCAGAATGGACAAGACTCCCCAACCAAGCCCTCTTATGGTCACCAGTAGGGAAAAGAAAACGGGGAAGACCAAGAGAGACCCTGCATTGAACCATCATCAGAGAAGGCTCATTCAACGGCCATGTGAACATCCAAGATCTACGACAAGTAGCAGCGAACCGTCATACATGGAGAGCCATGACTTCTGCCCTATGCGCTGCCTTAGGCTAGAGAGGAAAGACTAACTACCTAACTAACTAACTAACTAACTAACTAACTAACTTAACTAATATCGCCTGTAATATATTATCTCATCAGTATCACTTGAAATATATTTTATAGTATCTCATCAGTATCGCCTGTAATATATTGTCTTGTCTGTATCTGTTCTAATATATTATTGTGTCTGTAACGACTGTAATGATCTTATCTGTGCCGACTGTAATATATGGTATCTGCATCTGTTGTAATATAGAAGCTTGTCTGTATCTGCTGTAATATAATCGACTGTAATATAAGATCT
>OY992876.1:205570514-205600514 GCA_963921405.1 Cepaea hortensis
ATCATCATCATCATCATCATCATCATCATCATCATCATCATCATGATTCTCCTCCTCCTTCTCCTCCTCCTCCTCATCATCATCATCATCTTCCTCCCCATCATCATTCTCATCCTCCTCCTCATTCTCCTCTTCCCCCTTCTCCTTCTCCTCCTCCTCATCATCATCATTCTCATCATCATCATTCTCATCATCATTATCATCATTCTCATAATAATCATTAACATTATCATCATCATTCTCATCATTCTCAACATTATTTTCATCATCATCATAATTCTCTTCATCATTCTCGTCATCACTCTCATCATCACCATCAATTTCATCATTATCGTCATAATTCTCATAATCATAATCATTATCTTCATTCTCATCATCATCGTCATCATCATCATCACCATCATCATCATCATCATCATCATCATCATCATCATCATCATCATCATCATCATCATCATCATCATCATCATCATCATCATCATCATCATCATCATCATCATCATCATCATCATCATCATCATCATCATCATCATCATCATCATCATCATTGTAGCATGATGGAACAGAACCCCACATTCCCAGCCCGACACATTCATAAAAATACTTTCGATTTGAGCGGCGTTTCCAAATAGAAGGGCTATTCTTGGAATAGTATGTTCTAGAACGAGTTGGGGGAGGGCAGCGGTATGCGCTTGCTTTTTCATTGGCTAATAAGTAATGAGCCCACGCTATTCCTGGGCCACATTTTAAAATCTAATTAGTTTGAGCGGGGATTCCAACCTGAGCGGTCGCTAGTTTGTGATGTGATGACCCAACAATGCCCTTACAGATTCTATAATATATTGTTCTCTGGACAACAGGTACCACTTTAAAACATACTTTAATGTTGTGGATGCCTAGTGAACGAAAGAGAAGAATGTATGAGTATTTTATGAATAAAATGTGAAAGTGGAAAACAGAACTTCTGTGCGCCAGTATTCTGAGCACTGCTTCTGCAAACCTGTCAGGTCTTTCACGCTGTAATACTCCAAGTGCATATCATTCCTCTGTTGTGACTGGTTGCGTATGCTTGATGAATGTAAATTACACTCAATGCAAATTCGCAAACCCCTTGTGCATTGCCAAATGCCTGGGATGACTCATTCGTAACCAAACTGTACACTGCTCTCGCAAGTTCACATTTGGCAGTCTGGATTGGAGTGAGTGATGAAACATGTAAAGTTCCTTTGTAAAAAGCTGAGAATGTTGGAGTGAGTGAGTTGGTGATTTGATAAGTAGCCTCTCACATTAGTAGAAAGAAAGATGCTTCAATATCCATATGTACACAGGATGGTGATGGCACGCCAGAATTGCTAAGCTCATGTGATGCCTGGTGGCTATATGCTCAAGAGAATTAATACCATTTCTCTCTGAAGTATTACACTGGTACCTTTACTGTTGGTTGGTTCATATAAACTAGTTCCTAGAAGGACCATAGGTGTGTGAACCTGTGTCTTAGTCGGCTGAATATAATGTATGGCTCATGCAAATTTACAAGGACTAGACATGTTTTTCCCATATGTGCTTTGGTGCATATGTGAACAATTGCCTATGCAATTGAGCTTCTGTTACCTACTGTGGTAGATACTCAGTGGGGAAAGAACACATGATGATGATGATGTACTTGTGAGCCAAGTCTGTCTGAAGGGGGTGAGGTCTGGCATTGCTGTGTGAGTGGGTATGGAATAGGACATTCATGTACCAACATAACAACCATTAGAATGGATGTCTGGTCTGCTAATTGGGTAACTGCCATTAGTTTAATACATATTGCATATTGCAGTTGTAAATGCCTATTTTCCATCTTCCTCAACATGCCTGTTCATGTACTGATTCACAATGCCTGTCTCATGTTGCTATGTCACAATGCTTGCTTATGCTGCTTGCCTTCAAATGCTTGTAATTGTGTAGGCTACCCCTGTCTCAGGATATAGACTTGTGATTACCACAGATAGAGGTGAATAATGAAAACATATCACCCACAGTACATCCAAGTGAACTACACTTCATTATCAACAAGGAGAGGTGTGCTTGCACAACCCCCTCCCTGAACCTCCCCATCCCCAATCTGTGTCTGTTGATGTATAATAACATTATCTTTTAACATATGTAAAGAGATGTTGTGCCATTTTGTATATCGACAGAGAACAGTATGGTGGAGAGGCCTTCCATATATCATCTGGGACAACTAACCAGAAGTCCTAGATCCAGAATTGACTCCCTATCAAAAGGCAGGAAAATCTAAGAAGAATTTTCTCTCAGCTCTTTAACAGCTGAATGCACAAATGGGAGCATAACACAATCTGAAGCACTACCAATGTGGTGAACTGGACAGCGATCTTTGATTCAATCAAATGTCAACTGAGAATAACAGCAAGTCGTGTGGTATGAACTACATTCATAGAAAACTGTGAGGTAACTTGGAGTGTTTGTTTATCTAAGACTCAACTTAGAAAATATCCAGCCTGATGCTCACACAGTGATTCTTGAAGAATGTGACTTGAAGCGTAGGTGAAGTGATCTGGCTAAGTGAGTAGCTGCAATGTATGGGACATTATGTATGTCATTATTGAAGTACCCAGTGACAGCCTTCACTGACAGCCTGATCAACCGTGAGATGCAGTACCGTATCATCATACCAAATCTTGTCTTCAAGAGGAATGAATCTGCCATGAAGCTTATTCTGGGGAAGCTGCTAACTGGAGCTTGTCCAACATCAATGCTGATGATAAAAGGATTCAACAGACCCAGAACAGTAGTTTCTTCCTTGAGTTGCCCATGGATAGGATTTCCTAAATTCCCAAGAGACAGGAAATGATGATAGATACAGATACTGTAACGGAATGGTGTAGTTAGATATTATAGAGAGAGGAGGAGAGTTATTGATGGCTGGTGGAGTAAATAAGAAGTGTTGTATCTTGTTTATCAACATGCATGTGTGGCATATTTTATGCATTTTCAATGTAATTATTGAAGTGTTGGCATGCCAGGGGATGAAACAATGGTCATCACTCGACTCACCATCAGCTCAATAAATTGTGTAATTAATGAATCAGTGTTTTAAGTACATGTCCCCAGTGAATTTCTTGCACAGTTGCTGTCAAGTGTTGTCTCTGGTGACTGTCTTAAGTGCTGTGGTTGATTATACATATTGTGAAAAGTCTTGTATAGATGTTGTCAAGTATCTCTTATGATGTAAGTCTTGTACAATGGCTGGTATACCCATATCCTTGTGAATGTATGTCCCACTTTTGTCAAGAAACTGTCATGTAGATGTCTTGTCCAACAGATGTAATGTACAGTTATTGTTGAGTTTGTCTACAAACACTGAATCCTACAGTCCCAAAGCAATTGGACAAAACTGATATAGGTCATACTGACAAATAAAAAAAGGGAAGATCTAATGTGACGGACGAACAGCACACTGTCAACAGTATAATGAGTGAGATGGATCCTCAGTTGTGCAGGGGCTAATAGTTCAGATCTTCTTTTGGTCTTGGGAAACCTTTTACTTCTTTTATAAATTTCTGTGTAGATAAATAGTGGTCTCACAGTGGGGGTTTGAGCCAAAGAAAAATGGTTCTCCAAAAAGGCTATTGCGGGAATGATTAGCTCATTTGAGTGACCTCTAGACAAAACGTGCTAAATCATATCCTTTTCTTGTATATTTATTATTCAAGATATATTTCCAGAGAACACTACTAACTAGGTCCTCTGTCATCAATCTAACATGTCACAATCATCATCATCATCATCATCATCATCATCATCATCATCATCATCATCATCATCACCATCATCATCCTCAGTATAATCATCATCACTCTCATCGTTATTCTCATCTTCACCTTCATCATTATTCTCATCATTATCATTCTCATCATCATAATGTGCTTTGAAACATGACGTAAACATTCATATCTCTCTATAGATCCTGGTCGTTGTTGTTCAGATCAGGTTCATTGGTGATATGTTTCCATGCTAACGTCTTCGACTTGCCCAGCCTCGTTTCTGGCGGTCTGCCTCTACGTCGACTACCGCTAGCTAATCTGCCCAGTTATCACGGTGTTCCAAAATGCCTCTTTTAATCACATGACCGTTGAATGTTGTCCTTTTATTAGAGTTCTTCTTTCAGTTGCCTCGTCCACGCAATCGTTGTTAGTTACTATGGCATGTTAGGATACACGCAACATTCGTCGCAGAAACTACATTTCTTCAGACTCGAAGTACACTAGTTCCTTTAACGAGGCTTCATTACTAGGCGACAGGTCCGAGTCTGTTTATGCCTATCACTGTTTTTGTATATGATATAGAGTGTCCTCTGATATTAAACATATGTCTATACTTCATAAATCGTTGACCAATATCTAATCTTCTTGTTATGTCAAAGGAACCAACCTGAAATAAGTCAATGTATGTAAGTATTTGTGTTATTTATTAAAAATAGATGAAAGCTGTATTAAGGACGTCAAATTTAGAATAGCCTAACCAAGAACAGCATTTCACAAGATGAAGAATGTTCTTGACGATTTATGTTTGTCAATCGAGGTGAAGAAAAGAGGTCTTAAAAGCTATATTAAGCCAATGCCGATATACGGAAGCAAATAATGGACATCTAGCATAAAAGTTAGGAATTATGTGGAAGCTGACAGGATGTGGTTTTAAAGAAGAATGACGACAACAATAAAGAGCATTAAAAATATATTCAAAGTTACAACACAAAGAGTAATAGTTACTCACATCAGAATATGATAGTCTACATTCTTTGGGCATGTCATGAGAAGGGGAACGCTGGAGTATATCGTCACAACGGGAACGTTGGAACGAACGAGAGGTAGAGGGAGATCAAGAGAGAAGATGTTGGACAATTTTGCATGGATGACTATCAGTATCTTAACAAATTGGCAATACGAGACAGAAGGCTGTGGAAAGTCATGATCACTAACACCACAAGGCATGGGCTATATATAAGAAGAAGTTTTGTCAATAAGCACAATAGGACCTCGGCTATTGAAAATTACGTTTCATTAACAAAATAATATATGTTGAGTGCTTTATAAAAAGGTTTAAACACAGATACAAATGAATTACCTAAATGGCACACTTATGTTCTTGATGTAGTCAACCACGTCAAAGATAGTCTCCTCATAGTTCTTGTCTTTTTCAGTGTGGTAGTAATCGTATGCTCCTGACAAATTATCATAAAAATATATATTTACCATGTTTGCAAGATAGAAAATCTATTCACCAATAAAAAGCTATCAATCACAGTTTAGAAAAGAGTAGAGAAATGATATACAGAATATATAATGTTTTATGCATGTGAAAATGACAATCATTAGATAAGAAGAGAAACACCTTAATGCAGTGAGATGGGGTTTCTGTTGAAATTTACAAGAACGCCATTTAAAACAAATGGGACAATACTTAAATAAACAATTGATAACCATAAAATAATTTCAGAAATTAGAGATAGACAGTAACGATGTGTTGGGCATTCTATAAGGAGGCATTAACTTGAAAACGTGGTAATAACTGGCAAAATAGTAAAACCTCCCAGACTTATCGGCATGGCAAAGAGTGGTGATAAACGTAGCCCAGGTTTATGGTTTTAGTTTGTTTTTGTGTGTGTGTGTGTAGAACCGCCTTCATTGACATTGTTAAGTCTTTTACATCATGTGTAGTGAATTTATTTCTCGCTGTAGTTCAATGGCATAACGGCTCCCTAAAATTTTAAATTTTTTTGTAGAGTTAGTAGCCTAAAACAAATAAACAATTCCCAGATTTAACATGCACACTCATGAAAGCCACGAAGAAGAGATCGTTTCCCTCGGTTAATTTAAGAACTATGATAAGCTCATATCACAAATTTAATAGTTTTATAAATGGAATACAACTAACATTGCTATAAATTCACAACTTTGCTAAACAGGCTACACCTAACAATGCTATAAATACAATAGTTTTCTAGGCGACTACATATATAAGTTATATGATCTCTAAAGATTTAAAAAAATAATAGACTACATATAACAATTATATCAAATCAACAGTTTTCTAAATGACTATATAAATCAACCGTATAAACTCAACAGTTTTCTAAATGGATTGCATACAAGAATCCTATCCATTAACTTTACGGTTTTCTAATTAGACTACATATTTCAATATTATACACTCAACAGTGTTCTGACTGAAGAACACATCCATTTTATGATCAGTTTTCTAAACGTACTTCTTATTCAATCAATCAATCATGTGCCATGCCGGAAAGCGTGGGCGGTTATGACTCGCCATTTCACTCGATCACCAGTGTCGTGGATCAGCTCAGTGTTCCTGTCTCGTCCATGCCATGTGGCCAAGCCATCCAGGTATTTTCCTCTCGGTCTTCCTCTTGGTCTGTTCCCCTCGATCTTGCCAGTTGTCACTAAGTTCTCCAATCCATTTCTTTTCATAACATGTTCAAAAAATTTTGACTGTCTACGTCTAATTTCTCTAATCAGTTTACGATGTTCATTTGTCTCCTGTAGTACTTGGTCATTGGTTTTTCTGTCTGTCCATGGTATTCTTTGCATTTTCCTCAGAAACCACATTTCTGCAGCCATCAGATGCTTTTCAGCTTGACTGCTCATTGTCCAAGTTTCACATCCATACAAAAGAACAGGCTCTATGTATCCCCTCAACACTCTTTTTCTCGTTTCAATTGACATCTTCTTATTGGTCAGAATGTTTTTCATCTTGCTAAAGGCTACTTTCGCAATGGCGATTCTTGTTCTAATCTCTTCAAGGCATCTCCCATCAGATGTTATAACTGTTCCAAGATAATTGTACCGATTCACTTGTTGAAGAATATTTCCATTTACTTGTATATTACATTGTGGCACTTCTTCCTTCCTACTGACGACCATAACCTGAGTCTTTTTACAATTTAATTCTAACCCCAGTTGCTCACTGTGTACAACAACCGCATCTACTAATTGTTGCAGATCCTGCTCATTGTCTGCAATTAATACTGTATCATCTGCATATCTAATGTTATTGATGTTTCGTCCTCCAATGCTGATTCCATTTATATCCTCTACATTTCTGAAAATATTTTCACTGTACAGGGAAAAAAGATCTGGAGACATCACACATCCCTGCCTAACACCTCTCTTAATTGGCTGATACTGTCCCACTTCATTATCAATCCTTATTGCAGCTTGTTGTTTACAATATATGTTTTTTATAAGTCTAATGTCTTTCCCATCAATTTGTAGATCTGCAAGCATATCCACCACGCTGATATGTCTAACGCTATCAAAAGCCTTTGTATAGTCAATAAAGCAAAGATGTATATCCTTGTTTACTTCTATAGCACGTTCAATAACTGTTCGCAGCATATACACAGCATTTACTGTACCCTTTCCTTCTACAAACCCGCATTGTTCTTCCCCTATTTCAGGTTGTATCTTCTTCCTCATTCTTTGCATGATAATTCTTAGCAAAATCTTTGTGATGTGACTCATTATACTAATTGTTCTATGTTGATCACATTCCAAGGTTCCTGATTTCTTTGGCATTGCAATAAATATAGAGTTACATAATTCAGGAGGTATATCTCCAGTATCGTATAATGTGTTCAGCAGTCTGGTGACTTGATCTAGTCCAAATTCTTCTAAAGCTTTAATCATTTCTGTTGTGATGTTATCTGCACCGGGGGCCTTGCCAGCTTTCATATGCTTAAGAACATTTCGAACCTCCATCTCTAAAATTGGCGGTCCTTCATTATTAAATCTAATATCACACTGTTCGTCTCTGTTATCATCATAAAGGTGTTTCACATAATCTGTCCATACCTGTAGAATCTGGTCTTTTTCTATTATGATTTTGCCATCTTCAGTTTTTAGACAACCGGTTGATGTACTTGTTCTTTTATTAGTAAGTTCCTGAATTCTTTTGTGCACTAATTTGGTATTTTGACTGTTGTGTTGGCTTTCAATTTCTAAGCACTTTTCCTCAAGCCATGCTTCTTTTGCCTCCTTACATAATGTTCTGACTTGTCTGTGAATTTCTTCATATTTGACAGAGTTATTTTTGCTGAGTCTTCTTGTTTCCATGAGGTGTACAATTTCTTCAGTCATCCATTTCTTACGACCCACTTTCTTTAATTTTGGAATAGTTGTTTCTGCAGCCACATTGATTGAATTCTTCAACGTTTCCCATTGATCATCCACATCCTGGAAAAGGATCTCTAGATCAGACAAAATTTCAAATCTGTTCTGTACTTCTATGTTGAATTTGTTTTGTATTTCCTTGTCATTACTCAATGTACACAAATCATATTTAGTCTTTCCTGGTATATACTTGACTTTCTTCAACTTTATCCTCAATGTTCCCGTGAGTAATCTGTGGTCACTATAACAATCAGCACTGGGAACTGTTTTTGCTATTGTTAATGCGTTTCTAAATCTTCTGCTAATCAGAATGTAGTCAATCTGGTTTCTAATCCTGCTATCAGGACTCCTCCATGTCCATAATCTTCTAGGGTGTTGTTTGAACCAGGTGTTTCCTACAATCATTTCCTGTTCTTTTGCCCACTCTACAAGTCTGTATCCTCTTTCATTTCTCTCTCCTAAACCATAGTTTCCTACTGTGTATCTATCTCCTTGATTTCCTACTTTTGCATTGAAGTCCCCTATTATGATGTTTATTTCTGAATTTTTACATTTCTTTAAGGCAGACTCTATGTCATTATAAAATTCTTCTACACTATCTTCACTGGATTCTCCTGTTGGGGCATATACTTGAATAATATTTATGCTAAAAGGTCTGCCACTTAATTTAACTAGTAGAACTCTGTCCGACACGGCCCAATATCCTTGAATAGATTTTGATGTTTTCCGGTCCAGAATAATTGCCACTCCCCTATGACGATCTTCACCTCCAGAATAAATAATCTTGAAATCTTCTTCTATCTTGATGCCTGCTCCTGTGCATCTCGTTTCGCACATA
Organism: Cepaea hortensis; assembly: GCA_963921405.1. NCBI lineage: Eukaryota > Metazoa > Mollusca > Gastropoda > Stylommatophora > Helicidae > Cepaea > Cepaea hortensis. Next base: position 205,579,548 of record OY992876.1, read on the forward strand.
CCTAAAATATTAATTTTTTCCCTTTCAATTTCTTGTTTTATGTTCTCTAATTTTCCGTCGTTGTTTAACGTCCTAATGTTCCAAGTTGCTAATTTTAACGTCTCTGTCCTTGTCTTGCGATGATCGGTATTTAAGCGAATCATGATATACTATAGTTTTCTAAATGAAACACATTTTAAAATAATATAAACTGAACAGTTTGTATCTTTATATGAACTACACATAACAATCCTACACATTCAACAGTTTCCTAGATAAATGCAATGTTTGCATATCCTTTACAGGACATCGCTGTCAACATCAGCATCTGTCAGCTGATTGTTGATTTCTTTGGTAAGATTACGCTCAGTAGTTTGCCATTGCTTTCTGAGCGGCCGGCTCACATACCCCGTAAGTTACCGACGCAATTCGAACCACTGCTGATTCTCACCGTCGTCACGTTACCTATGAGAGTATACGAGATTACGGAGAAAAGTTGCTAACCTCTAGGCCAGGAAGCCGGCTAAATGACATATAGTTATTATGAAATCTCAACAGTTTACTATCGGCTTTACGTCTGCTTGTCTGGACTGGACTCCACGCTGTTTTCAATCACAAAAGAAGTGGGAATGTAAATGTGGGAAACGTGGTTGATAAATGTAACTGTACACTATCATAACCCCTTTGGATAGTGGATTCGAGTCTGTTGAGAATGAAATACCTAAAACGTCTGGAGGAAACATTACCAACCTAAATACAATCACTTCCAGTCTCAATCAAGTTTGCGGTATCAAGACCTGGGTTTTATCCTATAATCCTCATGGCAGATGTGTGGTTTCAGTAGCTGTCATGCACACCCCGTTGGTTTCTGAGCTTTGAAAGGTGAGCTAGTTCAGTCCCCAGCAATGACAGGATCATTTTCTTTCCACCAACACGGTATTAAAGTCGACCCAACCATAACAATTAGGTAATTAATGATCTGGGTATTGTCTGGGAAAATACAGTGGCCGAGGACGTGTGAAAGATGATCATTTCACAGAAAGCCACGTAAGTCAAGTGGCTAGCCCGCCTCCCTGCAGGCACGGTGCTCATGTGTTCGAATTCCTATAAAAATTGACGTTTAAAAAAAAAAAGATCTTTGCTCTCGGTCAGACCCAGACTAAAAGAAGAACTAGAAAATATTATGGAAAAAAAGGCGACCTGTGTGATACTGACATCATCCATGATGATGGATGTGCGAAAGACGCCACGACATTTACAGCTTATCATCATCATCATCATGTGCCATGCCGGTAAGCGTGGGCGGTCATGTTTTGCCATCTCACTCGATTACCAGAGTCATGGATCAGCTCCGTGTTCTTGACTCGACCATACAACGTGGCCAAGCCATCCAGGTATTTACTTCTCTGCCTTCCACTGGTTCTTTTTCCCTAGATCTTGCCAGTTGCCACCAAGTTCTCTAATTTATTTCTTCTCATAACGTGATCAAAAATAAATTGTTACAGTCTACGTCTAATTTCTCTAATACGTTTATAATTTTCATTTATTTCTTGTAGGACTTGGTTATTGGTTTTTCTGTCTGTCCATTGTATACTTTGCATTCTCCTCAGAAACCACATTTCCACAGCCATCAGATATTTTTCAGCTTGTCTGCTCATTGTCCACCCTTCACATCCATACAAAAGTACAGATTCTATGTAGCACTTCAACACTCTTGTTCTTGTTGCAATTGATATCTTTTTATTGGTCAGTATGTTTTTCATCTTGCAAAAGGCTGTCTTCGCCATGGCGATTCTTGTTCTGATCTCTTTAAGGCATCTCTCAACAGATGTTATGACTGTTCTGAGATAATTATCACGGATATACGAACAAAGCAGTAAATATACGTGGTCACAAGATCAGTGGAGACAAATAGAAACTTATATTTACAGCTGAGAAGATTAGAGAGAGAGAGAGAGAGAGAGAGAGAGAGAGAGAGAAAGAGAGAGAGAGAAAGAGAGAGAGAGAGAGAGAGAGAGAGAGAGAGAGAGAGAGAGAGAGAGAGAGAAAGGCCACGAACTGATAAGATAATCAGAAAACAGACATTGGAAGACTGCGAACTGGTAATATTAACTGGGAAAGCGATAGAGGACGGCAGAGACATAAGATACTGGATATTTGGCTAATTAGTTACGATATATTTGGGTCGTTCTTAGAAAATCGTGTACCAAGTAAAAACAAAATGACATTCTAAACAATCTAAACAACGAAGAAAACTGGAAAATAAACACCATTATGTCTCGAAAACTGAAATACTTTGGAAAGGCTAAGCGTCTCTGTGGTTTGGAGAGAGTGGTAGTGTTAATGGATGGAGAGGCAAGGGTCGACCAGTACCATGAAGGACATGTGACGCTAAGACACCTTGGGCATGGCAATGCATAAGGATAGAAGAACAGTCAGATAACAAATTGGCCGTGAAGGAATCGACTTTAAGCAAAAGCCTGTTACATGATGATGTTAATCGCAAACCAACCCCAACATTTGTGGCTGTTTGTTCTTTACATGGCAACTGTTTGACGTTCAGAAGTTTGCCTTTGCTTTCTGAACCACCAATGTTTCATGCCTTCGGAATCAACCCAAACTATCTTTTTTCCCCCCAAATGACCCGTAATTGATTTCTAACCCTCGACTCGGTGTGACGGGGAATTGTAAAATACGTTTCCTGCCACCAAGCCACAGCCCCCGCAAGCGATGATATAAAATGAAGCAATGTGAAGAGAACACAAGACGATTAATTATTCACCAATGAGCTTATTTAATGCATAATTACTTAACTAATTAGCACGTTTAATGCAATATTACTTACCAGCATACCTGGCGCGTTTAGAAGAACAACAGTACAGTATTATTTTGACACAGTTATTGCGGGGATGGCAGTAACGAAATTAGGTTCGCAAAGATAACAAGGTGAATGAGAATTAGAAATTAGCGGTTGTGTTCTGTGCAACATTTTGGTTAAACAATAGAGAGTTGATTAGGAATTATAAGATTTTATATGCATTAAAAGCACCAAAAAAAAAAAAAAAAGGTCTTGTAATAGAAAAATGGTGTGGGTATGTGACGTTTTAGAACCATTGCATTTTATAGGTCTGAGTGCAAAAAGGAATAGGTGGCCAGCCTATCTCTCACGTAGCGAAAGGCGATTTTTTGCCTGGTCGAGCTAGCCTAAAATGAAAAGAAAGTGTACATGATGTTGACTACATACCTTTTTCAGTGCTTATTGGCCTAAACAATATGTGGTTAGCAATACATACTCAATACCAATCAAGGCGTGTAGAAGGGGCTTCTATATTTGTACTGACTGTGTTCCCAATCAAACTACTGAACGTAAACTTGCCAAGACACCAACAACAGTAGTGAAGTGCTGGTGTTGACAGCGATGTCCTGTTAAAAGGATATGCAAAAAAAAATATAAAAATGTTCCCAATACGTCTCCTGGCTGCCATAACGGCCCTTGTTTTGTTTACTGTATATTAACAAAAAAAGGTTGTTGCATATCCTTTACAGGACGTTGCAGTCAACTCTGGTATTTTTTGGCTATTCGTGCTCTCTTGACAAATTTAAGTTGAGTAGTTTGAACGAACAGCACTCATAACTTTGCATGGGAAATCAACACAAAGCGGTCTGCTTCCAAATCGCCCACAGCTGTGTTTCGAACACGGTATGCGGGATTACGAACTGCGTCCGTAATCCTACGTCACAGAGCGATTTAATACATTTTCTAAAAAGGAAACTGTCATAGGTCCGTGATGTAACAAGGGTTATCACATTTTGTAGGTCTTAATCCACGGAGCTAGTCGGTACTTCCCTCACTTAGCAGGCGTGGAACCCTTATCCGACCGCGATCATATCATTATCAGGGTAAGCTCATAACGATTACATTAACGGTCCAGGTACTGCATTGTATACTGTACAAAATATACATAACATTTCATTTAAATTAAAATAAACAATATGAATCAGTATAGCTTACTTTGCAATTATGGATAGACACCAAGAGAAAGACGCTTGGGAGTTAAGAATCAAATGGGTCCGGCCTCACCCCATTCCCCCAGCGTGTAAAGAAAATAAGGAAACCAAAATTCACGGAAGGGGATTTCGTATGACGATCAGCAACTTCTCATTGTTATTGGCGATATGTGGAGCTTATACTACACATGCACCGGTATACACACGCTTTAATATCTGTCTATGTATTTATGTATGTATATATGCGTGCGCGCACACGTGCTTGCATAAGTGCGTTTGCATGTTTATATGTGTATGATTGAGTGAAATATGTTGTCTTACTATGCCTAAGTCGGAGTCTGTAGTTTAGGGGTTGTAAACACAGTTTCACAACCACGACATATCAGTTTCGAAGTTATTCGCAGGCGAGTTGGGAGGGGATCAGTCTCTGTTGATCTTCAGAATGGTTTGAGCGTCGGCCGTTCAGAAATTAATAGCTAACTACTAACCGTAAAATTGCCTATAGTATGTCTCGAAATGAATGCCGTCATTCACGATCAATTATTTTGAAAACTGTCTGTTGCATCGTTATGAAATTTTTCCTGCCGTCTTATATTTACCCCCACCCAAGGAATATGTCTTTGATAGGTCCAAAAGCAACTTAAATCATCGAAAGCGGCGACATTTCTTTGATGTTTTGCTGAAAAACTAGTGATTTATCCCTAACAATCTTGCTTTTACAGTAATGAATGCCCCGCCAATTCACATGACGACACAAGGCGTATCCGGATTCGTATGGGAGTGGGTGCCGTAAAAGAATTAGCTTAAAGTTGACAGAGTCGGCTGCATTGTACCGGGTTTTTATCCCATATGGCTCCGTTTCTTTCCGCAGCGCGGAAAGCGTCGCACAAAGCACGAACTCCGTAGCTCCAGCGACGACCCTCGGGAGTCTCCGAAAAAATGCACTCGTGAAATGAAGGACGCGGCCCGGAATCGAACATACAACCTTCGGAGCCCGAGTCAGACGGCTTGACCACTTCACCACGGAGAATCCCGAGAGGGATTATATTAATGTGTAATATTAGTAAAGACAGAGCATTTACAGAGGCATGGGGTAAATAATTTGTAAATTGACAGGAAAGTAGAAGGTATATATTTCTTACCTTATTTTTCATTTCCTTCTTGTTCCTTCAGCTGCTGGTTAATAATGTGTACACAAGTATCCATGTTAGCTTTTTATATTGAGTTCGTGAAAGCTTCCAAATAGCTGTGCGTTAATGCGAGTATGGAGTGACCAGAAATGACACCGCAATTTAGTCATCATGTTTCCATGTTTAAGGATCTGTTGAGCTGTCTGTGTAGTTTGTTTACACGTACACATGGGTGACAGACCCGCTTTGAGTCTTCGTGAAAGATCGTCTACTCTGCTATTTACCATTCAGAGACGGAACATGATTACCTGTTTTGCACTATGAAAATAGTTGTCAGTGTCTCTGTAGTGGGCTTTCTTCTTAACGACCAAGATGTTGGTCCTCTTTTCATTGAAGTTTATAGATTGATTCGTATGCAGGTGTGTTGTCCCCTAATTTGACAACGTGTTTGCTCTCACGTTTCTTGTTATGCCACAATATGTCAGTTTCCACCGCAATATTACTCTTCTGTTGGTATTCAATGCGTTTAGTGTGTGTGTGTGTGTGTGTGTGTGTGTGTGTGTGTGTGTGTGTGTGTGCGTGTGTGTGTGTGTTTTTTTTTTTATACAGTGGTTTGTCACCGCTGAGGGCTTGCAGAATTGAAAATTCATCTCTGTGGAATACAAACTGTTGTCATTGACATTATGCTGATGCTGTAATGTTTAGGGCCTGCAATTCGTCTGAATAGTTGGAGCAAAATATCCCAGTAAGTGTGTACGTAGATTAAGGTCTGCGATCTGCTCAGACCTTAATCTGTGTCGGACGATTCCAGTAGGTTGATGATTTCTCTCGGTTGCATAAAATTCAATCCATCCTTTCTCCAATAGTCCTCTTCCACTTTCAACACATGGTCCTCACATTTTTTCCAGTAACTTTTATCAATATTTAATAGCGCGGCCTGGGTTAGTATCTTGACGTCAGACAATTTGAATGTAGTATTGGCAGCTGCCACCTGTCCTTTAATTTTAGCCCACACAAGTTCTATAGGGTTTAAATGAGAATGATACGGCGGAAGTCTCAAGCACCTATGGCCATGCTCTTCTATCAACTTGCCGATTTGATATTTCTTGCTTTTTTGCTCCTGTTTTACAAGGGACAACAACTGTAGCTTGAAATATGTTTCTGGAAATGGTATATTTTCCCTTCGGAGCGATATCTTTATTGCTTCCGTTGTGCTCGATGCCGTAGGTAGTTTGTCTTCTTGGGCAACAACATTGTGATATGATGCATTGTCCATGATTAGACAACACGGTCTATCAGGGGATGGAAGTACTGTATTCTCGAGCCAATATCTAAATACATTACCATTCATCTCAGTATTATAATCCCTATTGTCTGTATGCTTTGATACGAACACGAGCCCAGCATTCTGTAGTAAGCCATTATGAGTACTACCAGCATAGACTATGACCAAACGCTGTCCTTTCCTACTGGGCACATAGCGCTTTATCTTTCCATCCATTGATTGCCATTCCTTTTCACTTGTGTGGTGCGCATTGATCCACGTCTCATCCAAATACACTATTTCATAATTTTCTTTGCACATTTCCCTTATTTCACGTAGGTATCTGCTTCTCATGGCTCCTAAATGCGGTTGCTCGCAAAGGATATTTCTACCTCCCTTTTACTTTCTAAAAGTGAAGCCTAATGTCCTTATAATTTTCCACAAAGTTGTTTTGGATAGCTCTATGTTATTGTTTTTTCTCAACAAAACCCTCAGTTTTCTTACAGTCACTGTTTCTTTGGCATCCATAATTTTAAAATAACTTGCCTGATGAAATCCTTGTCAAAGCTGTCTACAATTGCCTTTCTACCTAACGTTTGCTTATCGCATGTTGGTGTCATTCCAGATTCTTGTAACCATCGACGAAATAACCGTTTACTCAAACCCAATGCACGCACTGTTCTTTTTTCGGGATTTGTAACAGTATGAAACAGTTTCCTGCGATCAGCTTCTTGACAAAAATATGTGTACAACTTCATAGCGATGATTTGATGTCAGTGGCGTGCAGAGGGGGGTGCGGGGGGTGCGACGGCCCCGGGCATCCAGCCGGCAAGGGGGCATCCAATTAAGGAGAGGGAGCAGCACAGTGCAGTGGAAGGGGAGGAAGAATGAATTTGGGAAAGAACAATAAAGAGGCATCCAATCAAGGGGTTGGCCCTGGGCATCAAAGAACCTCTGCACGCCACTGTTTGAAGTGTACACAATTTCACTTTTAATCCCATTGAACAATATTCACAAATTCAAATATTAGCTATTAATATTATATTAATGGTAAGATTTATTTATATATTTATTTATATAATCACGTTTCATGAAAGAACCCACATAGGAGACACCTGTGAACAATCCCATTTAAATGCGCGCAGTCTGTGCCGAAACGAAAACCGCGAGACAATTTTAAAAAAAGCTCGGATGTGTCTTGGTGAAGATATATATTGGGGCAAAAAAAAGTAAACACACTATAGACAGCCACTAACACCAATTCATGCTGGGATTGATTGCGACATCATTTAAAATAACTACCTTGAACTAGTATACAAAGGAACGAACGAACTTTCAAAGGCTTAAGAATTGGACACGCAGGCCTGTCTAACATTCTGCCTATCTTGTCTCTCTCCTCATACACACATGATTTCATTCAAACATCACTTCTTCAACAAAAAACAAACAAAAATATAAACATAGTAAACGATGAAAGTATGCAACAGTAACAAATAATTTCTACATTATTAAACAAATATAAAACAAATATGTATGGCTCTGAAACCTGGAGTACAACGAAAGGAGATGAAGCCTTGCTACAAACCTTTGAGAACAAAGATTTAAGACGCATCTTTGCACCCACTAGGGATACACAAAGTGGAGAGTGGAAAAGAAGAAGTAACAAAGACATTTATGATCTGTTTAAGTCCCCGCTAATCACTGGTATCATGAAGGCTAATAGACTGCAATGGCTGGGGCATATAGAAAGAATGGAAGATAATAGGGAAACAAAACTCGCTTACACTCAGGAAATAAATGACCGTAGACCCTGAGGTAGACCAAGAAGACGGTGGAGAGATAATATATATACAGACCTACAAGCACTTGGAATCAACGACTGGCAAGAGAAGGTCAACCAGAGAGACGAATGGAGACGGATTATATCTGCAGCAAAGAACCTCAATGGCTCGGAACGCTCAAGAAGCAGAAGAATTAAACAAATATTGCAATTCTTTGCGGGACGTAGCTGTCAACACCATGTTGATTTTCTAGAGAACTATATGCTTAGTAGTTTGCCATTTCTTTCTGAACAAGTGCGGTTTTTGAAAATATTGCCGTTCCAAGTTTTATATTCACCCCGTATGGAGTTCATGCAACATAAAAGGTAAATACAAAACTTGGAACGGCAATATTGTCAAACATAAAAGATGTCTTTAAAAATACACCCTATATAAACCGACCCACAAAAGATAAACTTTGAGTGCACCATATTTTATCAACGAGATACAAGTATCCTACTCACTTGGTTAATTCCACTGTTGCTATAGTAAACTATAAAATCGCAGGAGTATCCGTGCGGTACATGGTTGACTCGTCCTTGGATGCCCCAGCTGATCTGTTGCTGGGGGTCGAGGAAAGGTGATGTGGCCATGAACGCTGACCTCGCAGAAATGACAATAGCGTTGCTACCGTTGTCGAAAATCAGGTATGGACCTGCTCCTATTCCACCGGGTAGCGATGCAGTTTGATTCAGTCTGGAGAATTGAATATCTTCTGAACAACAACTGTCAAAAAACTGTCATTTACTGCCAATATAGTACCTTGCGGTGTATGGCAGGGAGGTCTTTGAGCCTGAAGAATTAAGGCCGCCTGGCTAGTTACAAATCTCATCATCATGTGTCTGTTTGTGCAACTGTCGAACGGTATGTCTATCCATTTCTCTCTCTCTCTCTCTCTCTCTCTCTCTCTCTCTCTCTCTCTCTCTCTCTCTCTATATATATATATATATATATATATATATATATATATATATATATATATATATATATATATATATATATATATATATGGATTTACATGCAGACGTAATATTAATATGACAAGATATGTGGATAGAGACGCACTGTCAGCTAAGTAAATACATCATCATCAAGTGCTTTGCCGGCTGGTGTGGCCGATCATGCCTGTCCACAAATCGCTATCTCCGACGGCATGAATCAATTCATGTGTTGACTCCCTTACGTGCCATGACACAAAAACGACAGGAATCTTCTCACGCTATCGTCCTCTATCTCTCTTTCCACAAAAATAAATATATAGATAGATAATTGGATTAACAATAAGACAGACATACAGAAAGGCAGAACGAATGGACGTACTTTATTTTAAGAAGATTAGCAATCGGGCACACAATCTCGTGTGTCATGTCTTTCTTATCTCTCACTTTACGTGACAGACAGACAGACAGACAGACAGACAGACAGACAAACAGACAGACAGACAGACAGACAGACAGACAGACAGACATATTGATAGACAGGTAGGTACATATTTAGGTAGACAAACAGGGAGATTGAGACATAATTAGATAGAGAGGTATGCAGATATTTATAGGCAATAGATATGTAAGGAGATAGGTTGAGACATTAGTATATAGGTAGATAGTTAGAGACATAAGTATGTCATCATCAAGTGCCGTGCCGGCTGGCGTAGGCGTTCATGGCTCTCCACAGATCTCGGTCTTTGGTGTTCTGGATCAACTCTGCTGATGATATTCCTCCATGCCACCGTCTCAATCCGTTCAGCATCATTTCTCTTGGTCTGCCTCTGCCTCTCTTCCCCTCGATCTTTCCAGATGTCACAATGTTCTCCAATGCCTCTCTTCTCATCACATGACCAAAGAAAGCTGTTTGTCTCTTTCTTATTGTTGTATATAGTGTTCTAGTTTCATTAGCCTCTTTCAGGCAATCGTTGTTAATTACTCTAGAAGTCCAAGGAATTTGCATCATTCGTCTTAAAAACCACATCTCTGTTGCTTCTAAGTTCTTCCTAATTTGTTCATATACATTCCAAGATTCGCTGCCATACAGCAAAACTGGTTCTATATAGCATTTTAGCACTCTCTTTCTTACATTCATTGATAAGTATGTAGGATGTAGGATGTATGTTGGTAGAGACATAGATATGTCGGTAAGTAGGTAGAGATAGGTCTTTAAGTAGGAATGTAGAGACAGGCCTGTAGATAGACTGTTGAAGACATAGGTATGTAGATAGTTAGAAACATAGTATGTAGGTAGAGATTTAGGTATGTAAGAAGGTAGGTAGGTAGAGACAAAGGTATGCAGGTATTTATAAATAACGATATGTAAGTAGGCAGGTTGAGGCATTGGTATGTATGTAGGTAGGTAGGTAGGTAGATAGGTAGGCAAGTAGAGACATCGATATATAGGTATGTAGAGACATATGTATGTAGAGAAATATGTATGTAGGTAGATACACATGTATGTAGGTAGGTAGAGACGTAGGTGTGTAGGTATGTAGGAACATATTTATGTAGATAGATACATAGGTATGTAGATAATTGGAGACATAAGTATGCAGGTGTGTAAAGGCACAGGTATGTAAGTAGGTAGGCAGTTAGGTAGAGATATAGATATGTAGATATAGGTGTGCAGACAGATAGAGGCAAAATTGTGTTGGTAGATAAGTAGCGACATAAGTAAGCAAGCTGAGGCATAAACATAGAGGTATAGGCAGGTAGGTTGAGGCATATGTAGATAGCTAAAAATCAGGTTGATAATAGATAAGTAGGTTGGCACTCAGGTGGGCAAATATATAGACAGACATATAGACATAGCTGGCAGGTATGTAGAGGCGGGAGAGGGGACAGACGGACGGACGGACGGACAGATGGATGGATGGATGTTATGTGTGATCCAAGAACAGTCATTAACCTGTTTCTTTGAAATGCTTGTAATCATGCAAAACTGTGGTTGTCTACCCTTGCCTTCCATATTCATGCAAGGGGATGTTACTTCTGACTTTGACAACAATTTCCGAAATATCAAATTAATAATAATAGGATGCGCGGGGTGGTGCTGTCTGAGATGAAGTTTTCGAAAATCTCTGTCTGCTAGAATAACTAACAACTATTGTCTGGAAACGGCTCATGAAAGCAAATCATTATATACAACTTTAAGAAAGAAACAAACAGCTTGGTTATGTAATTGAAGGACTATAAAATATCACGACAGCTAGAAAGATCAACGATACAAGAGGCAGAGGAAGACGAAGAGAAATAATACTAAATGGCCATAGAGAGTGGCATGGGGGAATAACATCAATGGAACTGATAGAACACGAAGAATAGAGATTTATAGATACATAACTGCTTACGTTATGTGGCAGGCCACATGATGATTATAATGTGTAATTCTATTATATGCACATCTGGATTCTCACTGGAGCTATATAATATGAAACTGTACACGTGTGTTTTCTGCTGAATGTATACAGGAGACTGAGCTAGTACACGTGTATAGGTGTGGAATGAACGTCACTAACAGAGAATAACACTGCAAGAGCTGTGACCTACCTCCCAAAAGACATCCCAGAGTAACCTGCCATGTTGGCATAATAAGCCGCATAGGCCAGGTCCACATCTCTGTGTCCGCCGAGCTGAAAGCTGGGGAACTTGCTGATGATGATGTTGGCTGCATTCACCGTCGTATAGTTTGTGTCACTGAGGTAAGTCTGGAGAATGTTTCATATACAATATACTGTTTCGTTTTTATATACATTTCCAGCATCTTAATTTTGACACAGTACGTCGTGACAACAGGGAAGTTGGAGGAGAGGAACAGCATAGGGAAGATGCTGGACATTTTGTCATCATGGCATGGAGGAACATCAGCATCACAAATGAATAACGGTACAAGAGACAGAAGGCTGGGGACAGACATGATTACCAACATCAGACGGCAAGGACTATAACAAGACATTTTTATATTTGTATACACGACACGGCCGGTCTCTCTGGCCGAGGGGTTACAACACTTTCTCCGTAATCCCGTTTATCACGCAGAGTCTCGTAGTAGGGCGAGAGCTGGAGGCGGTTCGACCCCCGCTGGTGACTTGCGGGATAAATGAGCCGGCCGCTCAGAAAGCAATGGCAAACTACTGAGCGTAATCTTGCCAAGAAATCAACATACAGCTGAAAGATGCTGATGTTGACAGCGATGTCCTGTAAAGGATATGCAAAAAAAAAAAAAAAAAAAAATACACGATACGGGTGACAATGAAATCTACACAAATCTTATTATTAGTGTTTTTGTTTTTGTATTTGATGTGAATCCATGCACACGTTTTAACTATTTAGCCTGATGCATTGGCTATCAGCTCGCCTAAGTCCCTAAAGCCATCATGTGGCCTAGGGGTTACGAATACAATTCGCAATACCCCACACTGCATTCGAAATACAGCTGCGGGTAATTTAGAAGTAGACCGCCTCGCGTTGGTTTCCGTACAATAGTGTGAGTCCCCTTTGTTCAGAAAGCCAATGCCAAACGCTGAATGTAAATTTCCAAGGAAATCACAGACAGGGAAAATGTTGGGGTTGACTGCGACGTCCTGTAAAGAATGTGCACGTAACTAAGTCTCTGAAAGTGCTAAATATTATGCATAAAATGAAGGAAAAAGAAACAATATAACTATTGTGTGTCATGCCCTTGTTTGTTTAAAGTGGTGTTTATGGACCAGGTTTTATTCCATAGAGCTCAGTTTCATTCGGCAGGGCGGTCTTAGGAAAGCGTCTCACAGAGCGTGGACCTCCAGCGACGCGCCAAAGTGGTCTTTGAATAAATTGCGCTGAGAACAGAACAACGAGTTGCAAACACGAAACCACTACTTTTGGAGGGAGAGAAAGGGAAAGAGAGTGTGAGAGAGGGGAGAGGTAAAGAGAGAGATAGGGAGAGAGAGGGGGAGAGGGAGGGAAAGAGGGAGAGTGGAAGAGAGAGGAGGTGAGAGAGAGACAAGAAGGGAGAGAGATGTTGATTGGTAGGGAAAGAGAGGGAGAGATGGAAAGAGAGAGAAAGGAGAGAGGAGGGGGAGACAGTGAGAGAGAGGGCAAGAGAGAGGGAGTAAGAGAGAGGAGAGCAAAGGAGAGAGCGAGAGAGAGAGAGGGAAAGATGGAGAGGGGAAGATGGAGAGGGAGAGAGAGGTGTGTGAGAGAGACAGGGAGAGAGATAGGGAGAGAGAGGAAGAAGGAGGGAGAGAGATAGGGGAAAGTGGAAGAGAGATAGGGAAAGAGATAGGGAAAGAGATAGGGAAAGAGATAGGGGGTGAGAGGGAGAGAGTGAGAGGGAGAGAGTGAAAGGGAAGGAGAGAGATGGGGCGAGGGAGAGAAAGAGGGAAGGAGTAAGAGGGAAAGAGAGAGGCGGCTTGGCCACTTCACCACGGAGACCTTACTATTCCCCCACCCACCCACCCCCCACTCCCCGAATATAATCGGTTGACACACATGTAGATAGTCTGACGTGTGAAGTAATGTGGAAGGACGTGTGACGTCCAACTACTAAATATGACCTTTAGCAAAACATTAATTTTAGAGATGTGTCACCAGGCACGATGTTGTCTAAGCGTGTGAAAACAGACTGAATATTGTATAATCAATGAGTGATTTGACAAGTTTTACATTTTTTCTCATTCTTAATTGGTAAATAAAATATCACTACAACGATTTACAAATAAACTGCAAACATTCTTTAATTGGTGCCTGTGCTAAATTGGACTAAGTTGATACGACCGAATCACCAATGTGGCGCTCACGGATAGAACTAACCAAATCCCAGTGAATCAACAAGGGATGAAACTACGCTGGCTCTGGATAAGATAGATACACACAGAGAAAACCCGACGGTAGTATAACTTGACATTCTCTTGTCTGGAACGATAAAGCGAAAGAAATAATGTCAGAACTAAAAACGCACGGAACTAAAAACGCACGTGGAAGAGAATTAAAGAAAGAGATCATCAAAATGGGGAGAACAAGGAAGAAGATGCAGGAGACACCAATATATAGGACGGCATGACGTTATTTGGTTGAGAACCTATTTCCCATTCGGAGATAAATGGCAAAAGAAGAAGATGACGATCACATCATGTAACTCTACGTCTTGAGAGTATTCTTTGCTGCTTTCATACAGCTCGTAGATAAATGATACTGGTGTTTGTCCATCAAGTATGATGATGACCATTCATTTCATCTAGAGAGGCTTGAGAGTTTGGAGAAGTGAGTTCTAGGATAGCTTACAAGGCCTATTTTGGCTCGAAGTTCTTTGACAATATGGGGAAAAGAATGCTTGACGTTCTAGGAGGAGGATTTCCTGCAGTGGTCTCTCTGTCCAGTATACCCCCCCCCCCCATCCCCCAGCTCTTGCAGTCCTGTTTGCTTCGCAAGTGACTGCACACGTGGGTAATGATATACGCCATAAACTTTGGTCATTGTTAGCAGTCTCCCAAGTGTCGTGATGAATTCCAAAAGCTTTGAGCAATATCTTCAGTGTCTTTAAAGCGTTTCCTCTGGCCACATTGGGAGTGTTTCCCACAACACTGTAAAGAAATACGTTTAGGGAGCCCAGCTACCGTCTTGTTGACATCTGACTGTTGTCTTTCGGAACTTGCAATCTCTGGGAAGATTGCCGGATTAAGAACCAAGTATGTGCATAGTTTACACCAGGAAGAGTTTCCTCACAGTCTTGTGCATTGTGAGATACATTCAGGGTCATGCAACCATTGCAGTGCGCTCTTGGATGGAAGAAATTAAAGTATAATGTGCCTATGATAGTTTAAACTGTTGAAGAAGAACACCGCTGGAACATTTGAAGCCTTCATTGTCCTGTGACCTGCCCTGTGCAGAACTTTGACCCCAGTAGAGTTTTGGAAATTTATCATAAGACAGATGTCATGTCTCTGCTGCGATCATGTGTAAATTATCTATGACATATTGAATCCATATACATATCTTCCTCGTCACCGTCTCCCTGGTACACTTCAGTCCATAATTATCTTGTCTATACTTTCATTTCTTGTTCACATAAGCGAACTATTGTCATTTCTGCATTTGAGTCTGACTTAATAATCAAACTTCTCAATCTTGATTTATTGTTGAATAAATATGTTTTCTTTTCCGTCCAATAAATGTTAAATACTCTTTTTAAACATGTATCGCTGATATATAAAAGTGTCCTGCTACAGTTTTCTAGCGATCTATACATAGCTTGATTTCTTGGCAGTGACCACACCAGTAGATAACCATAGCCATTGTCGCTGTAAAGTGATCCTCTGCCTCACGTCTACAACTTGAGACCATAACCAAGGTGAAGTGTCTGGTGTGGTGAGCGCCGCTCAACATTCGACACTCACAGAAGGCAGGTAGTACAGTCTACTGTTATATAATACGGTAGTCATAGCTGAATAAGATCTGACATGCATGGAATATTAATAGAAAGTATAACATACTGAGTTGTACACGGGAGGTGGTGAAATATAATATAACAATAAGATATGTTTATATTGAACATGATGACATATGAAGATAAGAAAAATATACCAAAGATAACAAAATATGAGCATCATGCATGATATTAATTGGATAGTTACCATAATAAACTATGTACATGAGCTTCATGTATTAAGAAAATAGAACATATGATAATTACTAAGTGAAGGGCCGGTCCCCGTGGCTAGGGTCTTGCGGACGCGATTCGTGAGCCCGCTTACCCGAGTTCGAAACACAGTTGCGACCGATTTGGCAGCAGATCTCGTCGCGCTGGGTTTTAACGTATTGGTATAGGAGCAGGTCGTTCAGAAAGCAATTGCAAACTACTGAACGTATACTTGCCAAGAAATCAACAACAGCAGTAAAATGCTGGTGTTGATAGCTATGTCCGGTAAATAGGATATGCACACCAAAAAATAAGTTAGTGAAGACATTAAAGTGTAAACAAAATGTATAATATTTTGTATAGTGAGGGTAATAAAATAATGAGTAATATAACAGGCACTTTCCCCATATTCTAGGGTAACAATAAGACACTTTCCCCGTGTTCAAGGCAACTAGTTGACACTTTCCCCATGTCTCGGGATAGCAAACAGACACCTTTCCCGCATTCAGAGACAACAAGAAGACACTTTCTCCATGTTCCGGAAGAGCACGAAAATTCCTTTTCCTTATCCCTAGACAACAACAAGATACTTTTCCCATGTCCCGGGTTAGCAAGAAAACAAGATTCCCTTATCCCGAGATAAGAAGAAACTTCCTTTATGTCCTGGGATAGCAAGAAGATACCTTTTACTTATCCCTAGACAACAACAAGACACTTTTCCCATGTCCTGGGATAGCAAGAAGTCACCCTTCCCTTACCCCTAAACAAAAAGAAGGCAGTTCCCAATGTCCCGAAATAACAAGAACGCACTTTTCCCATGTCCTACGATAACAAGATCCCACTTTCCCCACGTCCCAGGACAATAAGAAGTATCAACAGCTAGATGAACTAACCTGCGTGAATATGACGGCCGGCAGGTCTGGGGTCGTGTATGTCTGGATAGTCGTGTTGACCTGCCCGTCGCCCAGCTGGTATACAAAACTGGTAGCCCTCCAGGGACCGAAGGAGTCTGATCCATGGCAGGCATGGGTGTTTACGAGCTGACGGGTTGAAACAAAACTAGTGATACAAAAAACAGTTGAGGCTGCCATGATGGTTTAATGATTCAAAAGATATCATCATTTTGCAAGTACTGTGGAGAATGTGGCTCTTATGAAACAACTGCCATGACTACTTAAAGTCAATCAATCAGGTACTGACTCCATCGGGAAGGTTGGTTGCAATGAAGCTGCCTCTCTCTCCCCCTAACTGTACATTCTGTCAGATTGCTGTTCGTCCATCTCTTGATAATATCTTCCCAGATGTATCGTTGTCTACCGCTTGCTCGCTTACCCTCAACACTGCACCCCTCCCCAATATGGTTTGCATGAGTGTTGTTTCCTTTAACGTCGCCGAAATATTTCACTTGTCTCTTTTTTATTTCTTTCATTAACTCTCTTTCGATTCACAGGTTTTCTAGAACCTTTGTATTTAATTGGTTTTGTTTCCATGAAATACGACACATTTTTCAGTAAATCTTCATCTCCAGCGCCTGTATTTCACTTTCTAATTGCTTGTTCAATAACCAGATGTCCGTGCCATATAGTAGTTTTGGATATACAAAATATTTGACAATTATAATATTTAAAGCTGTGTTAATATCTCTAGATGTTAACACTGATTTCATAATGTTGAAAGCATTTTTGGCCGTTTCTAATCTCTTTTTGATTTTTCTACCTATAGTAGCTTGCTCTGTAGGACAGGACTTGGAAATTAAGAACGCCTAGCTAGCGCAGTCTTCGCGAACTGTGCAGTTTAGGCTTTTCTTTTTCTCCGCGACAGAAAAAATCCATTACCTTACCGAGGATTCGAACTTGATTCTCCCAGATGGGAGCCCAGTGCACTCGGCCAGTTGATCTCATAACAAACTGTCGACAATATTCTCTGTCCTCTGCCAGTTATCCTGCCTGATGTACGTTCATGCCGGGGGTGTCTTCAATGTCCTCTGTCAACCTTCGTGTTAGTCGAATCCCAATTCTTCTTTCAGGCACCATTAATTCCATTGCTGTACTCTTAACAGTGTTGGATAGCTTGAGAAACGCCATCATGGTCTCAATACTAGAAGGACGGACAAATCCCGACTGTGCCTCCAAATGGCAGAGGACGAGAAATACACGAGTTTTCAATGACAGTATTTCATTGTTGGTCCTTTGTTAGATTCTGATTTATATTGGTACTAGCTGACCCTGCCCGGCTTCGCCCAGTCCCTGGTGGGGAGCATCTCATTTAATTCATATAAGTAGTCATATAAGTTCTCGTTCCCGTTACCGACTGTCTGTCTGTCTGTCTGTCTGTCTGTCTGTCTGTCTGTCTGTCTGTCTGTCTGTCTGACCCGGCCCGGCATTGCCCAGCTCCTGGTGTTGAGCATCTCATTTAATTCATATAAGTAGTCATATAAGTTCCCGTTCCCGACTGTCTATCTGTCTGTCTATCTGTCTGTCTATCTGTCTGCCTGACCCTGCCCGGCTTCGCCCAGTCCCTGGTGTGAAGCATCTCATTTAATTCATATAAGTAGTCATATAAGTTCCCGTTCCCGTTACCGACTATCTGTCTGTCTGTCTGTCTGTCTGTCTGTCTGTCTGTCTGACCCGGCCCGGCATCGCCCAGCTCCTGGTGTGAAGCATCTCATTTAATTTATATAAGTAGTCATATAAAGTTCCTGTTCCCGACTGTCTATCTGTCTGTCTATCTGTCTGCCTGACCCTGTCCGGCTTCATTAAATTCATACAACAAAAAAGTAACTTAAAAGAACGTTCTTCCACACACCATCCATTATTTTTAATGAAAACTCTTTCTAATCACCTGCATGACTACAGTAACTTCTTAAGCAAAAAAAGATGAGTTACAATGTTATGCATTGTGCATCATTTTTATGAAAACTTTGAAAATGCCTTACAGATTGTATCATTATTTATTATAACTCATATGCCGGTACATAACTATGGACAAAGAGTTTATAAATCTTTGAAAACGATGCCACAATATGACTATAAGTTATACAGAAAAGTTATGCCCCTTGAAATAACTTTTACAGAGTTAGGTCCCCTGAGATATATGAAATTATGATGAAAAATGAAAAATGAAATAATACTGAGTAAGCAGGCGATTTCACACTAACAAAATATCACAGTTGGCAGCTCTGGAATGAAAGGAAGACGTGTAGAAAATTTCATCTCAATCGGATGGGCCGTTCGCGAACGTATAAAGGACATACAGACAGAAATACATACATTTGGACGGAGATCCTTTTTTATATATAAGAAGATTTATGTTGTTCGCTTTTGTTTCCTTTAGTTGCGCGGATTGACATACCCGAATGTTTTCCTTGTCCTGGGATGTTGGACTATACACAGTATGCATGTGTCACAGGATGTTTATACATAAAATGACTGTGGTAGTGCTGTCTGTGATTGGAAGGTGTTTACAGAATTATATCGCTTTTTCATAGTCATCATTATCATGTTGCTCGTTCTTTGCATAACGTCGCTCTAATCACTGCCCGTTGAGAAGTTTCTCGATCCCTTGCCAGTTCTCGTGCCTCATCTATATATATATATATATATATATATATATATATATATATATATATATATATATATATATATATATATATATATATATAAAAAATCGTTGTATGTACTGCATGCATGCATGCATGTATGTATGTATGTATGTATGTATGTATGTATGTATGTATGTATGTATGTATGTATGTATGTATGTATGTATGTATGTATGTATGTATGTATGTATGTATGTATGTATGTATGTATGTATGTATGTATGTATGTATGTATGTATGTATGTATGTATGTATGTATGTATGTATGTATGTATGTATGTATGTATGTATGTATGTATGTATGTATGTATGTATGTATGTATGTATGTATGTATGTATGTATGTATGTATGTATGTATGTATGTATGTATGTATGTATGTATGTATGTATGTATGTATGTATGTATGTATGTATGTATGTATGTATGTATGTATGTATGTATGTATGTATGTATGTATGTATGTATGTATGTATGTATGTATGTATGTATGTATGTATGTATGTATGTATGTATGTATGTATGTATGTATGTATGTATGTATGTATGTATGTATGTATGTATGTATGTATGTATGTATGTATGTATGTATGTATGTATGTATGTATGTATGTATGTATGTATGTATGTATGTATGTATGTATGTATGTATGTATGTATGTATGTATGTATGTATGTATGTATGTATGTATGTATGTATGTATGTATGTATGTATGTATGTATGTATGTATGTATGTATGTATGTATGTATGTATGTATGTATGTATGTATGTATGTATGTATGTATGTATGTATGTATGACTGTATGTATGTATGTCTGTATGTATGTATGTATGTATGTATGTATGTATGTATGTATGTATGTATGTATGTATGTATGTATGTATGTATGTATGTATGTATGTATGTATGTATGTATGTAAGTATGTAAGTATGTATGTATGTATGTATGTATGTATGTATGTATGTATGTATGTATGTAAGTATGTATGTATGTATGTATGTATGTATGTATGTATGTATGTATGTATGTATGTATGTATGTATGTATGTATGTATGTATGTATGTATGTATGTATGTATGTATGTATGTATGTATGTATGTATGTATGTATGTATGTATGTATGTATGTATGTATGTATGTATGTATGTATGTATGTATGTATGTATGTATGTATGTATGTATGTATGTATGTATGTATGTATGTATGTATGTATGTATGTATGTATGTATGTATGTATGTATGTATGTATGTATGTATGTATGTATGTATGTATGTATGTATGTATGTATGTATGTATGTATGTATGTATGTATGTATGTATGTATGTATGTATGTATGTATGTATGTATGTATGTATGTATGTATGTATGTATGTATGTATGTATGTATGTATGTATGTATGTATGTATGTATGTATGTATGTATGTATGTATGTATGTATGTGGATCTGTTCTTTATGCGTTCGCGAACGGTCCATCTGATTGAGATGAAATTTTCTACACGTTTTCCTTTCATTCCTGTGCAACCAACTGTCAGATAGACTGACAGACAGAC